>VXBT01002716.1:82793-96690 GCA_013400235.1 Oriolus oriolus
AAAAAAAAAAAAAGAAGTGCTGGTGCAGAAGGAAATTTTTCCTTTCTGTGTTTGAGTGAAAACTGTGTGTGAGAACCAAGGATGAAACTGAGGTTTCTGTAGTTATTATCTTAAAGAATATTTGAGATTTTATTCTCCAAAGATGAAAAGGGTGCTGGTGAGCAGGAACAATTTGCTGGTCTCTACATTCCCAGCTGTTGAAGGTTTTGGAAAACAATTTTGACCTTTGACAAGACCATTTTCCTATTTTTTTTTTTGTTTATCTCTAAATTTTGTTCTTGGCAGCTTTCTGTGTAGTTCTTTTAGAAAGTGCTGCTGAGTAGAGGATCTACAAAATAAATACTTGAAACACTTTTGTAGGTCTTGCAGTGGGTTCTCCTTTAGCAGATTCCTATTTCCAGGACACTTAGGAAGTTTTTTGAGATCTGACCTTTATGGATAGGGTTGTTTGGTTGCTGCTTTAATGTTAATGGGATCAGGGATGTGTGATCCAGCAAATAAAAAATAACCAGAACTTTCTGAGTTGTTCTGGCAGGTGAAATCCTGTCCAAAGGGGTGGGAAATGCTCCCTCAGTCCCTCCATCCCTGTCTCGCAGGCAGAGAACATCTACAACGATGAAGATCCCGAAGGAAGCGTGGATCCAGAAGGTCAAGGATCCTAGATGGCAACTTCTCCCTGTTTTTAGTCTTTCTCCTTCTCTTCCCTCTCAGCCCTGATATTGACTTAACACTGGTTTTGAGACACACGTAGACTTTGTGTTCAGCCATCCTCCTGTAGATCCCATCACAGGCTTTTCCACCCAGACACTGAGAACCCACCACCCCCCAAAAAAAAGGCTCAGCCCCCTCAGCCAGGTCCCTGCTGTGGCTCCTTGGCCAGAATTCCTACAGCAACCTCCTGCATTGCTCTGGCTGTCCCATTTTAACTGCTTTCATCACAGAGCAAGCTTGGGACTGGTTTTTTTTTTTCCTTTCTCTTTTGCTTGCTCCAGCCACAGGCTTTTGCCTAATTTAAACAAAAGTTAAATTGGCAGAGCTGCCCGAGTGGGCTTGAGCCAACAGAGATGATCCAAGTGTTAATCCCCTGACAGCTCAGAAATGGTGTGGAAGGCCTTGTCCTCTTCAGTACGACTCAGAAGCCTTGGAATTCCTTTAGTTATCTGTACCTTGTGGCTTTTTCTGCCTTTGCAGATACAAGACTTGCAAGTTCTGACTTGAACTGAAATTTCTCTTTATTTTTTTGGTCTCTCCTGGCAGTTCTGGGTTTTTCATTCCTTCTTTCCTTTCCCTTTCCTCCCTCCTGCTGGGCACCAGCGGTTTGGATTCGTTAGCTATTCCTGCAGAGCCTCCTTCACCTCCCACGTTTTTTGCTCTATTGTGTGTTTCTTGAGCTGTGTTTTCACATAATGTTTCTTTCCTTTCTGTGAAATGGTTTTTTTAAAACTTGGGGGCGGCCCTCAAGTTGTAAAAGGTGTTTGTTTGTACCAACGGATGACCCCGGTGCCCTCAACAGCCTCGGCAGCTGGTGGAAAACAAATGAAACGTGGATGAACTGCTCTTTTTAGGAGTTAGTCCTTGACCACAAGGTCCTGCACGTCTTCCACTCGGGTGTCAGTGCCACCAGCAGCCTGTTACTCTCCGTCTCCTCATGACTAATTGCGTGTAAGTCCTTCAGTTGGAATAAAGTTTTTCTACGTAAACGCCGCCAAATTTGGGGAGTTTTTTTGTGCTGTTTCTGCGTTTGCTGCTTTGCTGAGGGTGTTTACCTGGTTTGGGAGCCCTCCCTTTGTGTGTCCATGAGGTTAGAAGGTGGTAGGGATATTTTATAATTTTTAACGTGGGTATTTCTCCCCCTCTCATTTCTGCTGCTTTGTGAAATAAATTAATGAGCACTTCAACCCCCAAGCAGCCACCAAAGCCCTGAATTGTTCTTCCCCTCAAGCCCTGCTGCTGTCTGTATTTTAACTCTGCCTTTAGCCCTTTCCACAACTGTTTTTTGTTATCCTGCAGTGTGAATTTGATACAAACACCTTGGCTTGACACACAAACTTGGGCTTTTGAGACGCAGCTCTGAGAATGAGAAGGCTCCTTAAACTCTGACCTTTTATTTTCAGTGTGAGACTCGATATCAAGTGGAAACCTCTTCCCCACCACCTCGTTTCCGTGGAGCACTTCCCAGTACAGCAGAGACCCTTGAAATACAAAAGAAAATCCTCTTCAAAGGAGAAAGCTTCTCTTGCATGTAAACTTTAAAAGTCAATCCCCAGCCACCCCCTCCCCAACACCAGCTTCCAGAACGTTCTGTGCTGGTTTAAACAATCTGGAACAAGACAAGATAACGTTTTCCCAAACACAGCAAAACATCAATCAGTTATTCCTCATCCATATCCGTTGTTCAGTGCAAAGATTGTTTGCTCTGCTCCTCTGGGGAAAAGCAGTTTTACTACACGAGCAGCAGCAGCACCTGGGGAAACACCCAGGGAAAGGATTGTCCGGTATTCCCGACTCCAGGCAGCTGCTGCACATCAGGCAGGATAAAGCAGCAGCAGGAGACATCCCTTGTAGATCCTCTGTCCATTTTTTTTTTGCTACAAACAGGAAAATTCCGTGGTTCTAACAGTCTTGCTCTGCTTTTTCCTCTGATTTGCAGAGGTGGCCGTAGATTTCTAAGCAGCTCCTGTAAGGGTAGAAAGGAAATTTAGGTTATGGAATATTGACGTGAATGCTTTGGCTGGAGAAAAAAGGAAAGGGGGATGTGCTGGTTCTGGGAAAAGTTCCTTCTTTTCACAGTATGGAGGAAAAAGGAGTTGGGAAACACTTCAAGAGGCTCAGCCCATGGTCTTGAGAGTTTGTGGGCCCGGCCCAGCCCTTGCAGAGCCCTTGGCAAACAGGATCTAACAGAAGGGAATGTCATTTTTGGGGGGAGCCGCTGGAAAAGGCAGCTCAGAGCTGCACTTAACCCTGAGGGCCCCAGAGCAAATGTGAAAGCTCATGAAAGGTGTCACTTCCAGGGATCTGTAGGTTCCAGGAGTTAAGAAACTCCATTGCCGCACTTGGGATTCAATGTTGGTCTGTGGTTTAGGAGAACCCCAGGCAGCGAGGACGGGGTGGTGTTGGGATCTGGGCAGTTTGTCCCTTTGGGAAGGGCTGGTGACAGCACAAGGCTGACAGAGCTCTTCCCTGTGCTTGGATAAAAAAGCTTTGGGGTAGGGAATATCCTTTAAGGTAGGGAATATCCTCCTGTGGTGTGTTTGCATGAGGGGGGTTGGGTGGAGAAGGAGGAAAAGGAATGGTAAAGGAGCAGTGAGGCTGCAGAAAAGGGTTAAGAGTGCGTCCAGCTGAGGCTGGAATAACAGAACAGCTCCAAGCTGGGTGAGGAAAACAATCCTCAAACTCATGGACGTTTTCTGGAACTTTGGGAATGAAAAAAGCTCAGTGAAGACCTGAGTGAAACCAGGAGAGGACAGTTCCAGCACCCACAGCACGGCTTCCCAAAGCTAAACCTCAGCTCATTTCCACACAGTTCTGAGGAAACCACCACTTAAACTGCCACACCTGCTTCTTGGGAAGCCACTCCACTCCTCTGCAGGAGTTCCCAGCAAATCCCTCCTTGCTGTTGGGCAAAGGGGCTGGAATTCCTGCTGTGGTGCCCCACTGGAGACCAGGAGGAAAAGCCTGTGCTGTCCCACAGCTGTGTGACCCCACCCTGGGCTCATCCCACCCATCCCTTTCCCCCTCCCAGCCCCTCTGCCCAGCAGGGACGGCACCCAAACGCACTTGTAGATGGAGAGCTCCCGGTGGAGGCTGGTCCTCAGCTCCTCCAGCTCCTGGTTCTTGCGCTGCTGGAGCTGGACCCCGTTCTTGAGCTCCTTCAGCCTGTCCTCCAGCTCCTCCACCTGCTCCTGAGGGGAAAAAAATGAGTGGATCAGCTGAGGGAGGGAGGTGCCTGTGCTCCACCACTTCCCTCGCTCTCCTCAGGGATCCCCCTGTGGATGGTGCTGCTCTGGGCAAGCACAGCCAGGCTGCCCCTGCCCAAGCACCCTCTTTTAAAAACCTCTGCGAAAAAAAAGCTTTGTTTTAATGCAAAGGTGGAGATTTGGGCTGGGCTGGGCTGCGTTTTTTCCTCAGGCTTCTCCTGGCTGCTTGGTTTTGTCCCCTAAACTCCTCAGTGTGTGTTTTGTGAAGCTGCCAGAGCTGTACAAACCAGTGAGTCAGAAGAAGATAAGTAAGGAATTTGGGAAAAGGAAAATGCGGAGGCACACCAGGGGTCCAAGGGACCCTGAAAAATCCAGGCCAAGCCGTGGCATGGGTGCTGATGGTTCTGGTCCCCATCCCAGCAAGGAGGAACCGTGATGGAAGGGGAATGGCAGCTTCCAGAAACTGCTGGGAGGAGGCAGCGATTGCGAGCCGAGAGCAGAGAGTGTTGAAAGGGGGGAGATTAATTGTGGAGCCTCTTTGCCAAATGTGCTCTTGGAGATATTGAATTGCCTTGTCCCTCAGGCTGAGGGGACGCCTGGCCCAGCCAGAAATAACCCTCCCAGGAGGCAGCCCGGCCCCAGGGCTGTGGGGGCAGGGGGTGAGACCCTTCCTGGCAGCAGGAGTGGCAGAATCTGCCTCGGCAGGAGAGGCTTTTGAAAGAAAAGCCACTTTCATTTAAAACCGGCTTTTCCAAGCGTCTCGGCTCAGCCCTGTGCTCGGAGGAGCTGCGGGAAATGTGTAGTGCCCTGTGCTCAGCAGCATTGCTGAGCTTTGGGAAGGAAATCTCCCATCCCCGGAGCCATTTCTGAGGGGCAGGCCAAAACCAAGCGAGAATCTCTTCAGGAGAAACCTATTTTCCAAGCCCCAAACTTTCCCACTGCATCCCTGGGTTTGCCTCATTCCCAGGGGCTCCTGTTCCACCTTGCCCGTGCCAGGGTGGGCGATAACTTCGATTCCAACCAGCAGGAGACATTCCACATCCTCCCCATCCTCATCCACGCTCCTTCCCCGGGCCCTACAAGCAAATCCTGCAGCATCCACGTTTCCCTGGACGCAAACCCCGACTCCCACTCTCCAAAGAGGGTGGGAGCTGCGCCCTTTGGGGCACGTACCCGGTACTGCCCGACCTCCTCATCCCTCTTCTGCTTGACCAGGACGATCTGCTCCTCCAGGCTGCGGTTCTGCAGCCGCAGCCGGCTGACCTCGCCCTGCAGGGGCCTCAGGGCTTCCTTCATGCCCTGGATCTCGCCCTGCATCTCCTGCAGCGCCTTGGCCCCGGCCTCGCGCCGCTCCAGCAGCCGCAGCAGCTGGGGCTCGTAGTGCTCCTCCAGCCCCCGNCCGCCGGCTCTCGGCCACGAAGCTCTCGAACTCCATGGAAAGCCGGCGGCTCTCCTGGAGGTACAGGTTGTCCTGCCGGCACGGCGGAGCCTCCAGGCGCTGCCTCAGAACTTCCTTCTCCTTCTCGCAGGTCTCCTTCAGCTGGGACAGCTCCCCGGAGAGCTGCCCGGCCTGGCTCTCCAGCTCGCCCTGGTAGGCGGCGTGCTGGGAGAGGTCGTGCCGGCGGCTCTCCAGCTGGTACTGGCAGGCCACGCATTCCTTGGTCACCTTGAACAGCTTCTGCTTGATCTGCCGGATCTCATCGCGCAGGTTGTCCCTCTCCAGCTCCACCTTGGCCAGCAGCCTGCAGGCCGCCTGGATCTCCTCGTGGGCGTGGCGGATCTCCTGCAGCGCCGGCTCCCGCAGCTGGGCCAGCTCCGCGATCAGGCTGTCCCGCTCCCTCTCCAGCTGCTCCACGATTTCGATGCACTCCTGGAAATAATTCCCCAGCTCTTCCAGGGTCAGGCATTGGTGCTCTGCGGTGTCAGCATCCAGGGGGCTGCCTGCTCCCTCTGCGTCCATGTCCAGCGGGATCCCCGCCCCATCTGCGCTGTCTGGGATCCTTGCCCTGTCTGTGTCCATGTCCAGTGGGATCCCTGCTCCATCTGCGTCCTCTTCCAGTGGGATCCCTTCCCCACCTTCATCCACGTCCAGCGGAATCCCTGCCTCATCCACATCCGCTGGGATCCCTGTCCCACTTGCATCCACGTCCAGTGGAATCTCTACTCCGTCTGCGTCCATGTCCAGTGGGATTCCTGCCCCGCCTGCATCCACGTCCAGCGGGATCGCTGCCCCGTCCACATCCAGTGGAATCCCTGCTCCATCTGCATCCACGTCCAGCGGGACTCCTGCCACGTCCACGTCCAGCGGGATCCCAGCCCCGGCTGCATCCTTGTCCAGCTGGGTCCCTGGTGTGTTTAGCTGCAAGGAAGGATCCCGGCTGGAGTCTGGGCTGCCCCTGTGCAGGGGTTTAGATCCATTCCCCGCTGGATCCAGTGGTGGGTGAGGACATTCTGGGTGTGGAGCAGCTCCTTCAGCTGCTCCCTGTGGGGCTGGGGATGCTCTGGCTTCATCCAGCTGCAGCTCTGGAGGGGCCTCGGGCTGTGCCATCAGGTCCCTGGGAAGGAGAGAGGATGTGAAGCAGAGCAATGAGGGTAGCAGGTCTCAGCCTTTCCTCCCCACCCTGTGAGACCCCAGAGCCAGGGGTGTCCTGCCATGGCCCTGCTGCCGTGACCGTCCCCGTGTCACCCACAGGGCTGGGCTCAACGCTCTGGTGACAGCTTGGGCCCAGACTGTCCAAAATAAGGAAAGAAAACCCTGTTAAAACCCTCTTATAGTGTCTGACTGCCATGGAGGAGGGGCGAGGGGTGCAAACCCAGACCCCAAACCCAAGAGCTGCTCCGGAGCCAACCTGTCACCGCCGACCTCCCCAGCGGCACCGATGCCACCCGTGCCAGCACTCCCTGGAAAACTTGCCGGGATTTTAGCGGTGTGGCATAACCTCACGGCAAGGGAATGCGCTGCTGGGAGCCCAGGCAGGCTCCGGGATGACTGAGACGGAGCGAACCCCACACGCACAGCCCCGGGCGAGCGGCAGCGTCTGCAGCAGCAGCAGCAGCCGGCGCTTTGCAGAGTCATCCGATGCCGGCATTGTCCCCAGCCCCGGCACCTGCAGCTGCCACCACCGAACCCTCCCTCTCGCATTCCCCCGGCTGCTATTTGGGGTGGGATGGAGAGACAACAACGCTCGGGGACGAGCCGGGGCTTTTCCCGCTGCTGCCGGGAGCCGGTGGGAGCGGCGGGAGGATGCTCTCACCTCTCGGCCACGCCGCTGAGCTCATGTCTAGTCATTCCCGAAGGAATGAGCGCAGGCTGGCACCCACAGGCAGCCCTCGGCTCGGAGCAACGGCTTTAAGCAAAGAACTGATTTTCCCCGATACTTTCTCTCCTAATAAGGCAGTTTTCGGCACTGATGACACATCGCAGCCTCGGACTCAGCGGCCGGCGGCTGGAGAGGGGGCAGCGCCTGGAAAGGTGGGAATAGGGCTCCTCTGCCCCGTTTTTCCTCGCCCTCCCCGCTGCCAGCGCTTGTTTTTCAAAGTTCTTGGATCTGCTCCGCATGGGCAGGACGGGAGGGGAGGGCCCCGTTCTGCCTTTCCCGGCGGGGCTTGGGGACTCGCTCCCACCCACCACCCCTCATCCCAGGGCCCCCCAGAACTCCTGGGTGCCCCAGAGGAGCCACCCCCCCGCCTCCCTGATCCTTCCTGAGGGGCCGGGAATGCTGAACCTCAGATCCCTTCACCCCATCCCTGCCCCCTCTCCTGCCCCACGCCCCCACCTCGCCGAGGATCCCGCACCCACGGGACCCCCCCGGCGGACACCGGCCCCTTCCTGCCCGGCCCTGCTCGCCCGGCTGGGCTCTTACCTTCCTCCCCCGGAGCCCAGCTCCGCCGGCTCTGCGCTGCACATGGGCTTAGCATGGGGCGGAGAGGGGTTATTAATAAACAGCGCTGGAAATCAGACTCCGCCGAGCAGCCGCTTCCCCCCGGCCGCCGCCTGCAGTGCCAGCTGCGGGCGCTGCCTTCCTCCGCCCCGGGGAGGAGGAGGAGGAGGAGGAGGGCGGGGAAGGCCAGGCTGGCTGCATCCCTGGCAGAGGCAGCCGCAGGGACGGGCTGCAGCCAGCCCGCATCCCTGGGGAGCGGCCCTCGCAGCCCCCATCCCGCCCCGGCTGTTCCCACCCCTGATTTATGGGGGAGTTTTGTTCTGTAGGGTCTTCAAGACTCCCCTTCCAGCCTCACTTGGCGGGTCCTTCCCTGGATCTGCAGGTCCCCATCCTGCCAGGGTGCTGGGCAGGGCTGGGATGGCCATAATGGGGTGCCTGGGTGGGATCCCCTGGGGCTGTGGGGTTTGGCTGCGGAGGAGGGGGGAATGCGGGAGGATGCAGCTCGTGGCCCCCAAATGCCACGGCCTCATCCTGAGGGTGGAATGGGATTTGTGGGGGTGCTGGTAGCACAGAGCTGCACTCTCTGGATAGCGATTATCAGCGGGTTAAATACCAATATCGGGGTTCTTTATGTGCCTCAGGTCACCCCACAAACCCCAGTAATGGCAGAGCGCAGCCTCTGCTTCCTCTTCCGCCCATAACCGATCCCTGCCACCCTCTTCCCTCTGTTTTGGGGATGCAGAAGGTGCCGTTTCTCTCTGCAAAGCCCCGTGGTGGCCCTGGTCACACCCCTGGGTGTTCAGCTCTGCCCTCACCCACTTGGTTCCCCACCTCTGCCCACCCACAGCTCTTCTCTCCTGTGCTGCCCATCCCCATCCTCCCCACCCCGTGGATCCTAAACCCACCTTTTGTCCATCATATCACCAACAGATATTTATATAAAACACCCATTTTAGATATATTTTGGCATGCTGGCACGGGTGCATCACCCTGGGGTCACCCTTTGGCCCTGCCACCCCTCGTGGTGTTGCCCCCCGAGCCTACCTCTGCCCGCTCCCGCTCCTGCCGTGCTCAGGAAGTTGCCGCTCGCCTCTCAGGAAGTCTCCAGCTCCTCTGTGCCCCAAAACCACCCAGCAGCGCAGAGCACAGCCTGCGACATCTCCCGGTGCCACCCCGTCACTGGCACCGTCACCTTGCCCACGGCTCACTGGCCACGGGGCTGCAGAAATCAAGTTTAAAATAACAGTGCTGGTCCATCCTTTAGGAACAGAGCTTTAAAAGGAAAAGGGAGATTTGAGTGGGGTTTTTTTTTTCTCTTTTTTTGGATCCTGTTGCTTTTTTCAGCCCGACACACCTTCTTTTTCTCTCTCTCTTTTTTCCATGAAGCGCCTCTATTTTTGACTCAATCAGAGAGGAATGCTGTTAATTCGCACAAGTTGGGTGTATAAATATCCATCTAAAGCTGCAACTGCCAAGGGGAGAAACCTGTGGATCACACGGGCTGGGACCAACAACCCTTGTAGGGCCTGGGGGGGGCAAGGACAACGCGAGCCCAGGCTGGGGTTTGTCTGATGAGCTGCCAAGGGCAGGGTGGAGAGTGAGGAGGCTCAGCTGTTCCCTGCTCCGTAAGCGGATACCCCGGCCCAGGCCCCGGCACGGGGATGTTTTGTGGATATAACCAGGCAACAGCCGGCTCCGGTGTCCCCCGTGTGCCCGGCAGAGCCCGCCCGGCCGCGGGCACACGCTGGGGCTGGGCAGCGCAGGGAGACGCCGACGGCAGGGAACAACGTGGACTTTGCTTCGGTAAACAGAGCCAGGGGAGTGTTAGCGGCGCTGCCAGAGGCACGGAAAAGGCAGGAGAGACTTTGAGAAACGAAGAGTTTGAGATCCGGCTCTTGGGATGAGCGGCAGCGGCTCCGGGCACGGCGCTGCCATCACGGAGTCCCCGGCTGAGGGGGGTCGTGGGGAGCAAAGAGCAGCTGTGGGGGGCTTCACCCCCTCCTTGGTGACCCGGGGCTGTGTCTGCCTTCCTGGTGGAGTTTTCCTTCCCGTCGCGCACGGCAGATCTGCCCCGAGGGCAGGGACCCAGCCGGCACCGCGGCGTCGCCACCGTGGCACCGCCACCGCCACCCTGGCACTGCCACGGCCGCTCCGTCCCCGCGCGATCTTTAGGGACAGGCTGGAAGTGTCAGGGAAATCGCCCAATTTCGGGGCCTCCTCAGCCCGGAGGCAGCGCCATGGGGTGTCCAACCCTCCCGAAGTGCAGCGCGGGTGGGATTTGGGAGCGGCGATCCCGGGCAGCGCTGTGCCCTCGCTCGCTGTGTTTGCCGAGGGCGCGGGGGTCCGGCTGCGGCCGGGAGAGCGGTGCCAGGTCCGGCCCGTCGAGTGCAGGAGCTGCGATCTGATCCCGGCGGGGAAAGTGTGATTCATCCCTGGAGCCGGGAGCGCTTCCAGGGAAGGATCCTGGCCCCGAGGGCTGTGGCACCGTGCGCCCGCTCCTGCCCTGCCCTCGCACGGTGCCCGCTTTGCCCCGGCCGGGTGAGGGGTCCCTGCATGACTCCGTAGCTGCACGTGGGAAGATTCACCCAGGTTTGAGGGGTTGGATGCCGCTGTCGCCTTGGGAACAACCCGGTTTGCTTCTCCTGCCTCAGTTTCCCCAGCTGAGAGCTGGGGTGGCCCTTGGAGAGCGAGGGGAGGTTGCCCAGCAGGGATGGAGGAGGAGGAGGAGGAGGAAGAGTGCAGCGTGGGCACGTGCCCGGCTGGGGCACGGATGAAAGGGGCAGCCCGAAGGTGCCGTCTGCCCCGCAGGGACCTCGGGAGCTCCACGGGAGCAGGGCCAGACCGCGTCCCTGTGTCACCGGCGCCAGCGGCTCCCGCTTATCTGGGTGCTGGGTCCCGCTTTCCCTGCAGGGAGGGGGATGAGGAAAGCACCATCCCAGCAGCTCCTGAGGGGACACCGGCCCGGCCAGGGCAGCAGAGCGGGGCTGAGCAGCGGTTCCAGCTGCGGGGGTTCTTGGAGTGTGTCCTCTCCCACCTCCCGCTCCTCCGGCGTTATCTTTGCTCGGCCCAGATTACCGGGATCAAACATCTGCCCCGAGGCCGCCTGTCCTGGCAGCTCCCCCAGCAGCCCGGGGTGTCCGTGTGCCACCCGTGTCACACCCGCGGGGATTTCACACCCCCGGGCTGAGGCTGCCGCGTGCTGTCAGCCCCACCAGGCCCGTGCCAGCCCTGTGGGGACAGCTCTGATGTGTCCGTGACACCCCACACGGCACCGAGGCTGTGCTGACATTCCCACGAGCATTTCTCTTACAGGAAAGGTTCGGGATGCTCACGGGGGAGCAGGAGATGCCTCTTGTGGCCACCTGTCCCTGTCACCACAGCCACGGGTGATGCTCCTGGGCTGTGACAGAGCTGTCCCTCTGGGGACAGCTGGGAAGGAGAGACCACTGCTGTTTATTCATCCATCCCACCTCCACGTGCCCGGCACCTGAGCAAGAAGATCAGTGCCTCCCTCTTCCTGTGACATTCGTGGCCCAGGCACCCTTTTAAAACCCCCGTTCTCACAACCGAGCTGATTTCCAGCGCCACAGCCGCCAGTCCCCGCGTCCCAACGATCGCCAGCGGGGTCACCGCGGCCCGGGCTCCGCGCTGGCTTTTTCCATATCCCGGGGCAAGACACGGGGAGCAGGAGCCGCTTCCTGCAGAAGGGGTTTAGAGCAAACAGCTCCTTCTCGGGGTGGGAAGAGGCACCCACAAGGCTCAAAGGGATGCGGGAGGACCTTGTCCCGGCCGCCTGCGCGTGACGGAGGCGTTAATGAGTAATGAGGGAGCAGCCGGGGCTCGGCGTCGCGGCGAGGGGACGGAAATGGGGGCAGGGGATGGATGAGCACGGCCTGAGGCACCGGCTGCACCCTGGCACGGGCAGCAGGAGCTCCTGCGGCCGCTCCAGCGCGATGCCACGGCCGGCAGCCGAGGTTTTGACTTTCTCGTGTGCCCTTTTGGGTCTCGCTTCCCAGGGATCAGTCGCAGGGAGGCTCTTGGGGACGTGGCAGCGGCTCTGCCTCCCCTTCCCTGTGCCTGGGTCTTGTGGGAGCAGAGCTCTCGTGGGGGCTGCTCTGCCCAGGAGAATCCCAGTGTCCTGTGACCATCCTGGCCCCGCAAAGTGGAAAATGAGTTACCCGGCTGGGTGCCCCACACGCTGCCAACCCTGCAGCTCTCTGAGCTTCCTGGGGCCCTCCACGAAGTGCTGGTGCTTTAGGGAGCTCCTGGAATTTCCTTCTCCTCTAGGACTGGGACAACCTTCCTCTTCGCCTTCCTCCTCTGCTTCCCTCGCCCCTCTGATGGGAGCTCTCCCCGCAGCATAACCGATACTTTTCACCTCTCTCACTGAGGATTTGGACAATGCTCCGTAACCCTGCGCAAAAATATTTTTCAAACTGGATCTGCTGCCACATGAGGAGGGGAAAGATGAAAAATGGGATTTTTTGTTTGTTTTTTTTTTTTTTTTTCTGGAGGTTAATGACTGGGAAGTCAGAGCTGGCAGCAGAAAGTCAACACGAATGCCCTAATTGGGGATTAGAGTCTCCTCGGTGCAGTTCAGCTCGACGTGGGTCAGCGAAGCCTGGGGGAGCTGTGACACGCTCAACCTTCGTCCTGGAAAGGAATCAATCCCCTGGCATCACCGAGGGGCACAGAAGTGCCAGGAAATTTCTGCCCAACTCTTTCCAGTGCTCATTTAGGTCTTGAGTTTGGGTTCAGCGGGGTGAAGAGGGGGGGATGTGAAGCAGGAACACAAAAGCACAGCAAACCCCGGCCTTTCTGCAGGTGTCACCCCGGGTTTGGAGCTGCCTCCCCATCCCTGCTCACTGGTGCTACTGGGAAGCAGCGGGATGCTCAGGCTTGCACGGCCCACAAGATTCATGTGCCGGGGCCTGAATCCCACAGGAGATGCTGATGTGCTGGGAAGCCTGAGGGACGGATGGGCTTCTCGCTTTAGAAACCCTTCCAGCCATTTCCAGCGGCTGGCAAACTCCTCCGGGCGTGCGGCCAGGCCCCGGGAGCATCCGGGAAGGATGCGGCTCCAACGCGGCCACGCAGCTTCTCACAACAGGAAACGCAGGGACCTAAACCCCCGGGAGCCAGGAGCGTGGCAATGCAGCAGAAACCACCTGTGTTCTTGTCAGGATTGTTCCCCCGGCTCTGCCACGTGTCCTGTCACCGACCTGCTGCTGCTCCGGCCCCGTCCCTGCGGGTCCTGCTGTCCCCTCTCAGCTGGATCGCAGAGTCATGGAATGGTTTGTGTTGGAAGGGAACTTGAAACTCATCCTGTTCCCACGCCCTGCCGTGGCCAGGGACACCTCCCGCTATCCCAGGTTGCTCCAAATCCCATCCAGCCGGGCCTTGGGCACTTCCAGGGATCCAGGGGCAGCCACAGCTGCTCTGTGCCACCCGTGCCAGGGCCTCACCGCCCTCACAGGGAAGGATTTCATCCTGAAATCTAATCCAAATCAGATCGGTGTGGTCGTGCTCCTGAGCAATGCCAGCTTGGATAGCGTGGTGAAATCCTTCCTGAGAGCTGCTGCCCTTCCCAGGCAGCTCCCGGTGCTCTCCTGGTGCCGTAGAGCCTGGGGGAGCCACACTGAGAGGCTGAATCCCCTCCCTCGCCCTGTGCCATCCCGTTTCCAGGAGCTGATTTATTACCAGCAACAAGCAGCAGCGTGGCACGGGCTGCAGGCAGCGTCTCGGTGGCCTCAGGGTCGGGGAGCACCGTGTCCCCCTGGGCGCTGCCACTGGCGGTGACAAGGCGAGTGTCACCCTCGGGGCCGCCGGGTGAGGAACCGGTGGTGGCTGCGGGATGGGAGGGCAAGGGCAGGGCACGGCTGGCAGGTCCTGGGGACAGGGACAGGGGGAGGGGGAGGGACAGACCCCCGGGGATGTGCAGGACGCCCGCACGGGGATGACGATGCTGGAATTCCGCGCTCCGCTCCCGCTCGGGTGATTCCCAGTTTTCCGCCGCTTCTCTCTCCCGCTGATGCTCAGCACCTCGGGAGAGGAAAACCGGGGGTCCCAAGGGTTGGGAGCAGCCCCCGCTGTCCCCGC
>VXBT01002716.1:97645-117363 GCA_013400235.1 Oriolus oriolus
AGGTGGTGGCTGAGGGGTTGTGGCAGTGGCCAAGGAGGGGTCACAGCGGTGGCCACGGAGGTGGTGAAGGAGAGGTCAAGGTGGTGGCCACGGAGGCCAAGGAGGTGTTACAGCGGAAGCCAAGGAGGGTCGGGGTGCTGACCCTGGAGGTGGCCAAAGAGGGGTCACGGTGGTGGCTCACAAGGAGTTGAGGTGGTGGCCATGGACGTGGCTGAAGAGGGGACACGGGGAGGGGCAGAGGTGCTGGCCATGGTGGTGGCCAGGAGGGGTGGAGCTGCTGGCCATGGTGGCAGCAAGGGTGGCAGCAGGGGGTGAAGGAGGTGGCAGCCATGGTGGCAGCGGCCACGGGGGCCACGGTGGCCGTGGCTGTGGTGGCAGCAGGACGGATCCGGCAGTCCCTGGCGCGATCTCGCCCCTGCCCCGAGGGCTGGTGCCGGTTCACTGGGTAGGTTCTGCCTGCGCTGAGTCAGAAGGTCACTGGGCTGAGGGAAATCTGGAGGGACGCCAGCCACTGCCACCTCGTCGTCCTCCTCCTCCTCCTCCTCCTGGGCAGGGTGTTTGCGTGCTCCAGGTGTGGCCCTTCCTGTCCCAGATATGGCCCTCACCCCGGCCCGTCCGTGGGTGCCACCTTGACCGGGACAATCCTGCAGGGGAAGCTGCTCTGGGTCCCCTCTCTTCACCATCCCAGGGCCGTGTTTCAGGGATCCACGGGCTCATCCCGGGAGCTTTGGCAGAGCGTTGGGTGCTGGCTTGTCTGGTCATGCTCCTCTCCTCGGTGCTTTTTTGGCAGTGGCAGATGTCCCAACAGGGAAGGTATCACCCCAAAAGCCTCTCCTGCCCCGCGCTGTCGGGGACACCGTCTGTGTCACGCCCCTGCCCTCCCTGCGGGCACCTCTGGCAGGGCTGTTTTGGCTCTTTTGCCAAGGGAGAGGCCTCTTCTGCGGCACCCAAGCAGGGCAGGATTCTGTCAGCTGGGACTTTCTTCCTCAGTTTGCTCCAGGGAGTGAATTTCCAGGCATCCAACACCGCACGCAGGCACGTTTCCTGCTTGGAGAAGCACACGGGGATCTGTGATAGGACAGGAGTGGCCGTGGAAAGGGAAAAGAGGCTTGGGAAGAGCTGAGATCTCTGCTGGGCCAATCCATCGGATGCTGCCGGTGGCTGCTTCCCGGCCCCCCGTGCGTGGACGCCGCTGCCACAGCCAAGCACTGAAACCTGAGCAGAAAAAATGAGATGTGCCGGAGCATGTGATGTTCCTCTTCGCGGCGCACAAACGCCCCTAGCAGCTCTGCCAGCCCTTTTTTTCCATTTTTATTTTTTTTCCCCTGAAGTTGTACCGTTCACCAGCTAATCCTCAAAATGCCAAGTCACGGCCTGGCAGGGTCACAGCTCGGGGACCTCCCTCCTGTGCTGCGCTGCTCCCTCGCGGCTCGTGCCAGCCAGGGCTCGGCCACTGCACTGCCACCGTCCCATCCGATATCCCAGCGGCCAGGAGAGCCGTGCTGAGTGCCCACAGCCCGTGCTGCTGATGGAGGGGCCATTCAGCACCCCAGCCCAGGGGACCCTTCCCCTCCGGGCCGCGCTTTTGGCGGCGCTGGCATCCCGTGGGACGGGAGGTGCCGCAGTTCTCCCCGCTGGGAGAAGCAGCGCGGATGTGCGGCGGTTGCAGCTTGCCTGCGTGACTGAATCACCCTCCCCGTGCAGTTCCAGCACGGAGAGCACGCCAGGAACCCCTCCCTGCTCCAGCGCCTCTGGCTCCGCTGCGTCCTCGGGACGCCGCCAGCACACGCCGGGGTTACCGGGATCCATCCCTGCGGGATGGGGGATAACGCTTCCCTGGAGGATGACGGGGTCAGGATGCCTCGAGCGGAGGTTTGGGATGAGGCGTGGGGAGGGAAAGAGTGTCAGCCGCGGGTGTTTTCCGCGGGCAGCCGCGGCCGCGGAGCTGTGGGCGCTGGAGCCGGCGGCATCGGCTGCGCCACGCGCGGCTCTGACCTGCCCGGAGGCAGCGCCGGCCTCGCTGCCCACATCACGAGCCTTCGTGCAGCGGGACCGGCTGGGAATTTTTCCAAACATCAGCTGGGAGCTGTGGGAGGGGGAGAGGGGAGAGCTGCAGCAGGGCCTCGCAGGCTCTGCGTGGCCTCAGCTTCCCCTGGGTCCGCGTGGTGCTGGTGGGGTTCGGATCAGGTCCGTGACCCGGCAGTTCCCCGTCACCCCGCCCTTCCCGTGGGTTGGTTTGGTCCTGGAGTGGGGACAGGGCGTGTCTGACCATCCTGGAGGTGGGGAGGGGGAGCAGGATGGCTCCAAGGGGTGGGAGAGAGGGAATTCATCCCAGGAGATGTGGATCAGGGCTCATCCCTGAGCACCTGCCCCGCTCCGTGCGGGTGCCGATGCGGCCGGCATTGCTCAGCACTGAAATCACGGCAGCGGGAGGATGAGAGCGCTTCCACTTCGGATCAGTCCCGTGGCTCCGGCTATCAGCGATCCCATCTCTGGCTGCCCAACCAGCTGAGCTGTGTAGAGGAAAGGCTCATTAATCCTGCTCCTGGGCCAGCGTCAGCCGCCGCTTTGGGGGACACCAGCGCCTCTGGGAGTGGGGGGATGGCTCCATCCCAGCTGGAAGCGCATCCTCGGGATGCTCTGCCCCGTTTGGGCGCACAGGCCCTGCCAGCTGCAGGTGGTATCCCAGCCATGTTTATTTCCACAATAACCCTCGGAGGCAGAGCGGTGATTAAAGCCCCGGGGTGGGAACTGAGGCGGGGAGAGCAGCTGGGCTGTGCCAGGGGTCGAGCACAGAGCAGGGATTTGGGGTGCCGGCCTGTTCCCACTGCCCGGGCTGCATTTCTGCGTGCAGAGATGTAAACACAGCTCTGGGATGAAGGATGAGCTGGTGCCGAGGCCCAGTGGCTTTAGTTTGTTTTTCTGGCTGCTGCTTTATCCGGCTTTCGCAACATTCTTAATTCCTTGATGAAGTAAAGGAATCGATGTTCCAGAAATATTAAATTGGGTTTGGGTTTGGTTTTTTTTTTTTTTAATTTTCCTTTTTGATGCCAGCTTAGTCCAGCAGCAATGATTTCCTGACTGGGGCGGGGGATAGTGATGTTAAAAATAAAGCTTTC
Organism: Oriolus oriolus; assembly: GCA_013400235.1. NCBI lineage: Eukaryota > Metazoa > Chordata > Aves > Passeriformes > Corvidae > Oriolus > Oriolus oriolus. The sequence continues at coordinate 100,765 of VXBT01002716.1, forward strand.
AACGCTCCCAGCTGCTTTGTAGCAGCAGCAAGTGCTCGTTGGGACTGGGGATTTGCCGTGTGCGGGGTGAGCAGGGGGTGGAGGGGCTGGGCTCTGGTGGGGATCGTGCTCAGTTCCTTCATGGAAAGGGTTGTTGAGCACTGGAAGGTGTTTGAGGAACACCTGGACGTGGCACTCAGCGCTCTGGGCTGGTTGACAAGGTGGGGTTTGATCACGAGGTTGGGCTTGATGATCTCGGAGGGTTTTTCCAACCTTAATAATTCCGTGATTCTGTGCTGGTGACACTCGATGCCACGGGGAGCACGTGAGCCCTCAAGGAAATTTGGGGCCGAGCTGTGGAATCTCCCCGGACGATTACTTCCTCCATCCTCTGCTGGCACGCAGGGTTTGGTGTAAACACAGGGCTTGTGCTTATCCCTGAGCTTCTGGGCTCAAAGGAGAGAGGGGAGAGGCGTGGGGATTGTTCCTGTGAGCGTGTGGGAATGAGTTTGTTAATCTGCCAGAGGCAGAGAGTGACACCCTGCAGAATGTGAGCAGCAGGAATCCCCTGGCTGGCCCGGCCTGGCACCGGCGAGCGGCTCGGTGAACAAAGAGAGGTGTGTCTGCAACCACAGCCATTCCACCTGGAGACAGCTGGAAGGATTACTCCTGAGAATAACGTTCCGTAAGATCCGATAAAACTGTTCCAGCAGGGTCGTATTTCCCCGTGGAAGGAAGGTTTGGTTTCATAAGACAATATCATCATTGACTCCGAGCGCGGCAGCGATGGGAACACAACCCGCTGCAAGGTGAAGAGCTGGGAGAGGATGAAGTGAAAAACCATTTCCCTGCCAAGCAGGAGCCGGAGCCTTGGGCTGCTCCTGCTGTGCATGGCTAAAATCCACCTCGCCCCGAGCAGGGAGCCGGACTCCCTCCACCCCTGCGGGCTGGAGCCGGTCCTGTCATCGGCAGAGCCGGCCTGGACTCCGGCTGGAGCAGGAAATCATTTGAAAGCCTCCTGGTTATGTATTCCTGTTAATGATTTGGGATCTCAAGTGGGGGTTTTTGTGTTACCTTTGCCTCGCTGAGCTTTACTTCCCCGTGAAGGGAACAAGGGCTGAATTCCTTTCTCATTCAGGCAGCTCAGCTCCTGTTCTGTGTTTGCCTGGTGGTGGGATCAGGTTCAGAAAACACCAGAAGGGGTGGATGAGACAGCAGGAGGGATGGACAGAGCAGCAGGAGGGACAGATCTGTCCCCGTGCCTGGGCTGGCCGCTCTGACCGAGGGGATGTGTGACTTTGGGATGATCAGATGTGCTTGGGGCAGTCACGCCGTGCTGACCAGATCTGTATCTCATGAACGGCTTCTCTGCTGCTCCAAGCCCTTATCAGAGTTCTCTCAGTGGATAAAACCAGGGATTTCTGGCCCGGAGAAGAGATTCTGCCTGGAATCAGCGTCTCTGGCCCCCAGCTCCCCATTCTCATGTTCTGGGGAGGCTGAGAATGAATCCCCTCCTTCCCCTCTCCTCCCCTTTGGGCTGTACTGAGGTTCTAACACAGGGAAAGGAGTTGGGGTGCTCAGCTCCACTCCCCAGGCTCCCCGAGCCGGATTTCTGCTCACAGCGATGGAAACCAGGTCTGGGATGCAGGATGAGAGCAGGCCTGCCCACCGATTTCAGCGGGGGTTGTGCCCTGAAGCAGCAACGGGGCAGCTCAGTGGGGTCTGTGGGGACGCTGGAGCCCCCCACGCTGCTCTCAGCCCCCCCAAATTCGGCAGGGAACCGAACCACGAGGCCCGGGAGGAGCTGGAGCTCGGCTCCACGTGGCTGCGAGTTACCCCACCGCAGTCGTTCCAGCTCAGAGGAGCCACTCGGTATTTTTGGCACACGTGGGCTCTGCTGGGTGCCTGGGGCTCGGCTCCCTCCCGGAGCCCTGCCGGCACCTCCCAGGCTGTGCCCGGGGGCGGTGACGCCTCGGTGCTGGCGGTGGCCGCGTTCCCTGAGCAGGTGCTGGCACGGAGGGCGTCTGTTTTGGGAGGGGAGGGGGAAGTGTGTCCCGGTATCTGGGGCAGGCTCCGGCTCCAGCCTCGCTGCTCCTCCCAGGGAGAGAAGGACGAGAGCTTCACCGGGAGGTTCGTTCTGTGCGGCTGCAGAGTCGCTGGAGAGGGCTCTGAGCGGCACGGAGGGGTGCCCGTGCTTCGGGATGGATATCCCAGGGATGCTGCGAGGTGCTGGGCAGTGGGAGGAAGCCTCGTCCCAGGCTGGAGATGCCTGACCAGAGGAAAAATTAGGTCCCACAGCCACTGGGCAGAGAGCTCTGATCTGCTGCCCTTGTGACCATGACCTGGTTTCATCCCCGCTGCCCCAAGGTGGAAGGGCTGTCCTGTGAGCAGGGCACAGCCGGTCCTGGGAAACAGGGAATAATTTCCCACCGGATCCCCCCCATTTCCTTAACAGCTCCCGCAGCAGATAGGGCAGCAAACCCTCGGGGACAGTCCCTGCCCAGCTGAGTGTGCCCTGGGCACCCAGCCGAGCTGGTGAGGAACTGAACCATCGATATTTCCACTGCAGAGGGGAAGACTGAAGTCCAAAGATTAATTCGGTGCCGATCACCTTGGGAGGTCAGGACAAAGCTGCTGGTTGATCTTTAATTTTTTTTCCCTTTCTTTCTTGCACCACCTCCCCGGTTTTGTGCCTTTCCCACAAAACCCTCCTTCCTATTTATCCCAGCCTTTGATGAATCACCTAAGGAACATAAACATCGCCAGCAGGAATTGCCCACCACTGCCTGCCTGGCTGACCCCTCCCTGCCCTCGCAGCATTTAATGTTCTAATTAAAAACCAGGAGGCAAAGCTGCTCTTTGGGAAGGGGCCGTGGAGGGGCTTGTCCGGGAGGTGTGGGCAGCTTTTGGAGCAGCGATTCCGGCAGCACGGAGCTGCCTGTCCCCTGCCAGCCCTGGCCGCTGCTGGAGCAGGGACCGGAGCCGGGAGAGGCCGAGGTGCACCCGGGGAGGGCACGAGAAGGTGCCGGCAGTGTGAGCAACCTCCTCGTGACTTGCCCCAGAGCCAGGAGTGGCCGTGGGGAGGGCGGCGGGGGGTTAGCACCCACCCCAGGCTGCGTGGGCGATGGCATGTGGGTGCTCGCCCTGCGTTTGGGCAGCGGCCGGACCCAGCCCCTGGCCCCGGGCGCTTCGCTCCAGCCTCGGTAGTCCTGTCCTAGCCTTGACCGGGCTGGGTGGGGTGTCCCCCTCCCCAAAACCCACGAAAGGGGTTGCAGCCGCGGTTGTTGGAGCAGGGGACAGCCAGAAAGCGGTGGCGGCTCTGTGGAGCCTGGCAAACTCCGGGGAGGTGCGAGCACGGCTGGAGGCGAGATCCCTGCCCCTCTCTCCGGGCGCTCGGCGATGTTTGGCCACCGGGGCGTCTCCCTTTAGCCCGCTCAGCCTCTCTGGTATCACCCAGGCATCCCCGGCGCAGGGATGGGGCTGGGAGGGTGCTGTGGGATCCGCCGGGTGATCCCTGCAGGCCCCTCCTCTCTGCCCGTACCATTGGCTCCGGCACGGCCGCCTGCGAGCGCTGAGCTCCGCCGGGGCCGGAGGGATGGGAGCCGGCGGCTGAGAGCCGTCGTCTGCCGGGGCCGCCCGGGCCACGCCGGAGCCCGCTCGGCTCGGCCATGTAGCACCGCGGTGCCCTCCACCCGGCCGCGGTGGAGGCGGCAGCGGCCTCATGGGCAACGCGCACCGCAAGAGGAGCCCGGCGGGCGCCAAGCCCGGCTCCTCCTGGCCCTTCGGCCGCTCCGGGAAGCCCAGGGCAGGTAGGAGCTGCCTGGGGATGGGGCGCGGCGGGTCCCCGCTCGGGGAGTTGTGAGGGGGTCGCGCTGGGAAAGTTCGCCGCTTGTGTTCTCCCGGGCTGGGCAGGAGCGGGGGGCTGCGGGGGGAGGCTTCGGTCGGCTCTCCCTGTGCTGGGGGGAGCAGGATGAGCCCCCCGGCGCCGGAGCGGGAGCTGGGGAGCCCCTCTGGCTGCAGGCAAGGCTGTGCCGGCGCGGCGGGGAGCAGCCGCGCTATCAGGACGGGATCAGCTGAATTAGTTACTGATTTGTTTTCCAAGTGGGATCGCAGCGCTGCCAGCGTCGCCTTCTTCCCCGGCCCCCCGCTCCCGCCCCGTGCCTCGGTTTCCCTCGCTGTGCCGAGGGGAGCGGCGGATCTGGGAGGGTTTGCGGGGGCTGCTCCCCCCGTCCCCGTGCCCTCCCTCTGCGCGCGTCTGTCCGTCCGTCCGTCTGTCCGCACACCGACTGCTCCGCCGCTTTATGCTCCGTCTTCATGGATGCCACTGGAAAACCGAGGAGGAAGCAGGGGGCGAGATCTTTCCTGCAGGGGCGAGGAGCAGGGCCAGGGCCCCACGCCAGCCTGGACCCACCCGCGGCACCATCAGCCCGGTGGGGTTCCTGACGAGCTCCCTCCGCGGCTCCTCCGTCGGAGCAGGGTGATGCCAGCAGGGAAGGTCTCTCGCAGCAACACCGTGGCCAGCCCGGGGTTGCTGACTCCCCCGCCGGTGTCATTAAACTGTCCCCGTGTCCCCAGCCCAGCCTGAGCCAAGGAGGAGGCTCGGCAGGTGCGTGGGCAGCATCGTAGGACCAGGGTTAGCAGGACCGAGGGAGGGGTAACTCGGTGGTTTTCCCCCACCAGCCCCATGGGATCCTCGGCCCTGCTGTCCCTGCTGTCTCTGCTGTCCCTGCTGTCCCTGCTGTCCCTGCTGCCCCGTTTCCCTCGGCCTTTAGGGTCAGCAGCCACCCAGGTGTGCGAGCCCAGCAGCCCGCAGGGTGAGCAGGGTCTGCAGCCAGCTCTGCACAGGCTCGAGGAGCAGCACTCCGAGCAGAGCTGTCCTGGAGCTGGGGCCCGGGATGGAGAGACCCCGCAGGTGCCAAAATGTCCTGGGTGAGAGCATCCACTGGGTGCCTGGGGAAACTGAGGCAGGAGGGTCACACATCGCCCGCGGCCGTGCAGGGACAGCATCTCCTTCACCGCAGGCTCTCCACCATCCACCTCTCCTCGCCGGATGGCTGCAGGCTCCTCTCTGCCACACTCGTCCTCTTGTCGTGATCTCCACGCAGAAGGTGCCACTGGACAGGCTGGGCTGTAGCTGTATCCCTGGCGCATCCTCCCCCTTTTCCACGTGGCATTCCTGTCAGACCTCCATCTCCTCTCCATCCCTGCCAGCCTTCGGTGGCCCTCGTCAATCCCTGAACCAGGACCTTGCCACCCTTCCCCAGGGCTGCCTGGGAGAAGCCCTGCTCCATCTCGGATGCCCTGGAATGGGCGGGATGCGGGACCGGCACAGCCGGGGCAGATCCCGGGAGGCGAGGGCTGGAGCTGGGGCCGAAGGCCGTGAGGTGCAAGGTGCTGAGAAAACATGGGGCGAGTTGTGTTTGTTCTCTGCGACGGCTCCATGGCAACGGCGCGGCGGCCACAAAGCCAAAGAATTTGCATTGTGTCGCTTCAGCATTTCGGAGGGCGCAGCCGGGATCACCGGCTGGGGGCAGGGTGTGCCGGCACCCGCCGGACGGGACCCCGCCGGCGCTCCCGTCTTCCCCTGGAAGACCCTGGGTGCCTCTGGATTATGGGCTGGAGAATAATTGCAAATGGCGGGCGACTGGACCAGCGTCCCCAGTTCCTGTCTTTGGTGACTGGAAGGTGAATTTGGCCCCGCCGTGCCCGCTGTTGGTGCTTCAGGCCCGGGCAGGCGCTGGCAGGCGCTTTTGCGTTCGTGCCAGGTGCGCAGTGGTGTGGGCAGCCGCCGCCTTTGGATGCTGAGGGGACAGAGCAGGGGTCCCCAGGGACAGGGTGGGGGGCAGGAGCACGGCCGAGGGCTCCGGGGTGGCTCTGCCGGTGCTCCCTGCCTGGGGCTGCCCACTCTGCCCCACCAGTGCCGAACCCACGCACCCCGTTCCCATTTCCTCATGCCAGAGTGTGGCCTGGCTCGCTCCGGGGGCATCCTCAGCTTCTCATCCCCGGGCTCGTCCACGCTGGGGAAGGTCCTTGAGTCCCAGGGAGACCGCAGCCTCTTATCGCCTCCTTATCGGGACTCCCCGCCGGGCCCTGCTGAGTCAGGGCGCAGGAACGTGGCTGCCGGCCAGGCTGCGCCCCGCGGAGTCAGCGGGGATGCGGCTGCGGCCGGCGCGGAGCTCTGGGTGCGGGGTCACCGGTGCACCCGCGTCCCCCTCGGTGGCCGCCGGGGAGGGAAAAAAAAATAATGGAAAAGTTTGATTTGGAAGAGACATCGAAGCTCTGCCGTGGGCAGGGACAGCTTCCACTATCCCGGACTGCTCCGATCTGGCCTGGAACACTTCCAGGGATGGGGTATCCGAACGCTCCACGGGTGTGGCTGTGAATGTCCCCAGCAGCAGCAGCCCCGGCTCCTGTGGGGCAGCTCCAGGGTGGGCTGAGCAGCTCTGGGCTCTCTCCTTTGCAGCCTCTCTCCGTGCCAGACCCACGCTGGGCCGGCTCCGCAAACACCGGGGGGGGGGCGGATGAGGGCAGGGGCCGATCCCGGCGGGGGACACGCCGAGATTTACACAGGCGCTTTCTCCAGGCACCGCCAGCCCGGAGCACCAGCCAGCATCCTGCTGCGTCCCGGCCATCCGAGCCCTTCCCGGTGCCCCCTCCCGCTCCTGGAGCGGGGGAGGAGGCGATCCGCGGGTGTCCCGGGCAGGCAGCTGCCGCAGCTCCCGGCTCTGACATGCCGCGCCGTGCCCGCTTGGCACGCTCCCGTCACCGAGAGGCAGGGATGGGACCTGCCCTGTGGCCGCGGGTTATCCCCCACCCCATCTCGGTGGCAGCTCCCCTCCCCGATCCCACATCGCCGTGTCCATCTCCGTGGGAGGATCGGCACCTCCGCAGCGTTTCCTTGGAAAAGCCCGGCGGGCCGGGAGCGGGGTTTGGGCGCTGCTTGAGAGGACGGGGGATCCATGCACGGCAAAACCTGCAACGTCTTGTCCTTAATCCGTCCGCTGGGTTTGCTCCTGCGTGGAGCCAAGTGCCTGCTGTGACAGGCAACGCCTCTGCCGTGGCAAGAGCGCCCGGGTGCCCTGCAAACACCGCCGGGCGTGACGGCACACACCGCGGGACAGGCGGCCCGCAGCACCGCGGGAGCGGGGAGGATACCGAGGGAAGGGGATCAGGGAGGGACAAAGCTGTGGACTGTGGAAGGAGGAGGTGTTGGTGGCCCAGCTCTGGTCATACGTGCCACCGGTGTCACCCCCTGCGGCCCCGTGTCTCTTTCCAGGCTCTGCCCGCGGCCCTCTCCCGCCCCGCGCTCCCCATCTGGGATGTTCCCGCCCGGATCCGGCTCCTGGCTGGGGAAGGCTGTTATTTACCTTCAAACCTGTTTGGTGGCTTCTCCGGGGAGGGGACAAGCGCGGGGTGGGGACGTGGTGGGATGGAGGCTCGCTGCGCTGCTGCAGGGGCCGGGAGTGAGGCACAGGCAGGCATTGGAGTGGTCCTGGCCTGAGAGCCCCTCCGGGCTGCTGCCAGCCCCTCGCCCGGATCTGGGATAACTCAGGGAGCAGGAGACACTCTGTGTCACCTCAGGGCTGGCTGTGGGGCCAGTGTGGGACAGCAGCGAGGTCAGGGCCCGTTGCACAACCCCGTGTGCTCCTGTCATGACAGCAGCCGTGGCTGGAGGCGACCGGAGCCACGGCTCTGCTCCAAGCGGGATTTCGCCCTGCACCAGCTCCTTCGCCAGGGCCTGTTGGCTCACCGAGGTGATACCAGGCAGCTTTCTCCGCTGTGATTCAGAGGGAGGAAAAAAAAAAACGATCCAAGTTTGTTTTCCCAGTTGAAATTAATTTTAGTTCAGCCTCTGCGTGGGACCGTGTTTGAGAGGCGAGCCAGCAGCGTGGATCGGGTGGTGTTTATTTGCTTGGTGGAGATGTTTTCCTGGCTGGAGCAGCAGCCCCCCAGGTGTGGCTGAGGGCAGGCTGGCAGCAGGGGCTGTGTGGCCACTGCCACCGTAAATATTATTGTGCTCTTACCCTGCCCGGGGTGATCAGGATCCCGTGGCGTGTCCCAGGGCGTGGATCCTGTGCTGAGACAAGGATTTGGGGAACGGGTTGGTTGTCTTTTGGGGCTCTCAGACACCCTAAGCAATTTAAGGTTGCAGAGGGAGCAGAGGGACAGAATCCTGGAGCAGAGGGGCTGGAGAGGGTCCCTTCCAAGTCAGGATACTCTGTGATACTGGAGCAGAGTGTGGGGGCCCTCACAGCTCTATCAGGGTCCATCCATGTCCTCATAGCTCCACGGAGCTCTCAGGATTGGGGTTCACGGTGAACCCCACTGATGTTATCCATGCCCGTGGCATCTGCAGGCAGCCGGGAAGCAGAGCAGCCCCCAGGCCTGGAAAGTGGTGGGAGGGACCCCCAGAGCGGTGGGAGAGCACCAACCCCGTGGGGCAGGGGGGCTTCTGGCTGCCCTCTGCGCTGCTCTGGCTGCCGGGAGAAGGGAGGCAAAACCTCCCTCCCACAGAGCAGCAGGACACGGGCGGGCTCCCCCGGGGACCTTGCAGCCCCTTCCCGCCCTCCTGGCAGCTCCCCCTCCTCCCCATTTTTCCCCGGTGAGTCAGTGGCGGTGGAGGGGTGGGCAGGGAGCTGCTGCCTGCTCGCTGCTCCCGTGCTGCCGCCGCAGGACCCGCGCCGTGCGGGGAGCAGGCAAGTCGGGGCAGTGCCGAGCAGGCAGAGATGGATGTTTGCAGCCGAGCCCGGCCAAACCTGCTGCTCGCAGGAGGCGCAGGCCTGGCGAGGAGGGGGACAGGAGCTGGGATTTTCTCCCCTGGCTCTCTCCAGGTGAAGAGCGGCACTGTGGGAGCTGAGCCAGCAGCGAGTTGTGTTTGCAGCATCGGGCTGGGCGGCCCCGGCCGTGTTCCTGAGGGGCCTCAGCTCTGCTCTCTCCCTTGTGCAGCCCTTCCCATTCCCACTCCTGTACCTCCAGCCCGTCTCTGCCAGCACCAAGGCAGAGCTGAAGGCAGGGTACCAGGGTTCCCCATCCCTTCCTGTCATCGTGCCTCGCTCCAGGGATGCTCTGCTCCCTCCGGACCATCCCTGGCACTGGCAGCAGCAGATACGAGCTCCGAGCCGGGCAGACCATCCTTGAGAGGGTGCCCGTGGCTGAGAACCCTCCGGCTCCTTGGCTCCTTATCTGGGAGAACCCCGCTGCCACGTGTGGCCGAGGCACGTGTGTCAGCCGAGCCCGGAGGGGACGGGGAGATCCAGGATGCACCGCAAGGAATGCACAGGGGCCGGGACACCGGCTCCGACCGGGCGTGTTGCTACCGGCAGCGGCTGCAGCTGCAGCGGCTTCCCCAGCCCAGCGGGACCCGCAGCTGGTGCTGCAGGATCAGGGCTCTCTCCCTCCTGGGTTCCCCCCCTTTTGCCAGCAGGTTTCACCGTGTGTTGACAGAGCCGGGGTGAGGCCGCCTGGGTGAGGGCGATGAGGTAGCGAAGGTCACAGGGAGGGGAGGCTCCTGCCCTGGCTCAGCCCTGGGTTATCCTTCGGGAGACTGCGGCCACCCGCGCCGAGCTCCTCGTGTCGGTGTCACGCTCGGGAGAGGGACATGTCCCCGGCAGCGAGGGATGTTCTCCAGGCCCTCAGTGTGGGCAATGTGCCACAGGCAGGAAGGTGGAGCGGGGCCAGGCTGTCTGCCAGCACCTGGGAATGCCCTCGCAGCCCTGGAAGCAGCTCCCACGTGTGCTGCCATCAGCAGGCGCGTGGGGCCGAAGCTCAGCTGTGCCTGGGCCCTGCACCAGCAGCGCAGGAGGGGCTCTCCCTTTACTGTGGGAGCTGCTGGTGCCATGAAGGGGGGTCCTGGTGCAGCCCCACCTCCGTGGGCAGAGCTGGAGGGCTGGACCCTTCTCCGTGGAGCCAGGAGCAGTGCCCCTCTCGGCTGCCACCGGCTGTGGCCCTCTCTGGGCTCATGAAAGGCTGCCCGGAGCGGAGGGCAGCGCTCGGAGCAGCACGTGGCTGCCTGCTTTGTGCATCCTCAGCCCTTTAATTATGTCCCTCTTCCACTTGTGCTGTGGAAAGAGCTGGGGAACGTCTGCCCGCGGCCACCGGCACCTTCTGGGGGGGCGTGTGGGCAGCGGGGCCCATCCTGCCCGTGCTGGAGCAGGCGCTGGGGCAGGCACAGCCAGGGAGCTGCTGGTGTTTGGGGTTCTGGCCACGTCGGAATTCCAGGGAAGAAATCCTCGCTGAGCCCGGAGCTGCCCGGCTGGGGACACTGAGATGCCCTTCACAAGGTCAAACTGTCCCCTGGGCTGCGCAGTCACTGCCTGGGGCCCGCGGGGACCCTGCCTTGGGTGACGCTGCTCTGTCTGCAGCCCAAGCCGTGCCCTGCTGGAATAAACCCTGGGCACGGCCCGGGGGGAGCTGCAGGGCAGGGGGCAGAGGGTTTGGCACAAGGACATGGGTGCCTGCTGGGTGAACACTGGGTGCTGTTCACCTTTTGGGCTACAACACCTGTAAATAGCGGGGGGGATGGAGCTCCTGGAGGCGCTGGGCACCCGCTGCCCTGGGAGAACCTCTGCGGTGGGGACCGTGCCAGGCAGTGCCAGGGCAGTGCCACCGAGTGACCGCCCGGCATTTCTGCCCCTGCTTTCACCTGCCCCCGCAGCAGCAGCTGGAGCTACCGGTTAGACTGGTCCCAGACCTGGTTTTCCCCCAGTGCCGCCAGCCCTTGTGACCGTGACACAGCCCCGTCCCTTAGGACAAACACCCTTTGCCCCGTCCTGGCTCGTGTTCCCTACCGGGAATGCGGCTCTCCTGGCAGGGTCCCGGGGGGCACCGGGGACGGGCTGGGATGGGGAATGTGACACCGCTGCCTGTGCTGTGTCACAGCCCGAGGTGGAAAAGCCTCCCAGTTCCTCCCAGTTGGCCGCACTGCTGTGGAAGCGAGCAACCGGTTTGCAGCGCTCAGCAGGGTCCTGGGGGGTCCCAGGGGTGCAGGAGGGAGGAGTTGGGGAAATGCCGGCCCCGAGCTGAAAGAACAGATCCCTGTGGTCTGTGCCGTGCGTGGGAGGAGGCGGGAGGGCCGGGGGGAGCGAGCGGGAGGCCAGAGGAGGGGCTCCCCTCTTTCCTTCTGCCGCGGCCGAGGAGCGCAGCTGGGACTGTCCCCTCCTGCCACCGCGCAGCCGTCCCCGGCTCAGGCTGCTCCCTGCTCGCAAGCAGCTGCGCCGGAGCGTCTTCGCCTGGCCGAGCATCCTCCCGCCCGCGCGGATGAGGACGGAGGGAGGGGGCTGGGGGCCGCCGGCCTCCGCCCCGCCGGCACACGCCGGGTGAGAGCAGCCTCGGCACAATAGGCTGAGCCTCCTCGGGGGGCGGCCGAGCCCCCCTTCTCTGGGGACCAGACCCTCTCCCCGGCCACCATGGTGGTTTTCATGGGCAGGAACCTCTCCTCGCTTCTGGCTTTCTTCAAGAAGAAGGGTGAGTGAGCAGCGGGGAGGCAGGGAAGGAGCAGAGCCTTGTCCTTACACAACCCCTGCCCGCCGAGACCCCCCCACCCCGGCCCGGCACGGGGTGCTCGCCCACCCGCAGTGGGTAGGGGGGCTGCCATCCCCGGGGGAGGGCAGGGAAGGTCACCCCAGCCCCGGCCTCGCCCGCCGCGAAGTTACGGGAATAAATCACCGCGCTCCTCTCCCCGCGAGGCAGCTCCGAGCGCGTTTGGGGGGTGTCAGGCGAGGGGCTGCCGAAATTGGGCGAGAAAAGGGGATTGGGGACATGACGGCGCGGTGGGGGGGCTGTGGGTGTTTGGTGTCCCCTGCAGGGATTTTGCACCAGCGCAGGGCACCCGTGTGGCAGCGCCCGCCGTGCCGGGCTGGCCGTGCCCCGGTGCCCGCTCGCACCGCGGGTGCTGGCGGAGGCTGAGGCCGGCATGGCGGCAGGGCGGGAGGCTCCATTGTTCCAGGCCTGCTCCTTTGTGTGCTGGAGTCGGAGCACGGCCGCCTCGCTGCCTGCCCGGGCTGGCCCTGAGGGGACCGGGGACACAGGGAACACGGGGGACACGGGGGACACGAAGGGATGGCGCTGGCGGTGCTGAGCAGCAGGTGCCCGTGGCCCCGGGGTGCCGCCGCCAGCCCCGATGGTTTCCTGCGCTCACCCTTCCCTTCCTCAAAATTGTTTGTTTTTTCTGGGCAGGAAGAGTTTGAGGCTTTGCTCGGGTGTGCGGGCAGGGCTGTGCCACGGTGCTGCAGTGCCCGGGCTGGGTGATGCCAGGGCTGGGTGATGCCAGGGCAGCCCCTGGCCATGGGCACCGCAGGGTGCTGGTGGTGGCTGTGGGGAGGGCGCTGCGAGGCGGGGAGTGAGGGCTCCGTGCTGCCCCAGGCGTGGCAGATGGCGTGTTCAGCACCCAGCGGGGCTCGGAGCAGGGATTTGGGTCCTCTGGGATCTCTGCGGCTGGATGTGCCTCAGTTTCCCTCATCTGTGCGGCTCCCAGCCTGCCTGGGCATGGAGGGAGTCCCTGCTCTTGGGGTGATGAGTGAGGCCTGGGAATGACGCAACGCTCCAAAGGGAAAGTCATCGTGGTTCCATCCACATTTAATCCCCCCCTGCGCTGCCCCTTCTCCCTCAGTCCCGCACGATTCTCCTCCTCGTTAGCTCCTAACGAAGGCCCTGGGGACGGAGGGTGCTCCCACATCCCAGCACCGCTCCGGCGGTGGGCTGGAAACCAGCGGAGCCATCCCGACTCCGGAATATCGACCGGCCGGGCTGAGCCGCGGGATGGGATTTCTCTCGGCGTTTCCAGTGCCCGGTTCGGAGCTGAGTGGGATAACGTCACCGTGGGGTGGCTGCCACCACCCGGCGCTTGTCCCCTGTGGGTTGGGACGCCCTGGTGGCGGCGTGGCCGTGTCCCCCCAGCCCGGCTGACCCCGCTGTCCCCACAGGCACTGCCAAGGGCGAGGGCGAGAAGCGGCTGAGCGTGCAGTACACAGCGGGCGAGGAATGTCCCGACGTCTTCTTCCCCAGCACGCGGCCCCCGCACCTGGAGGAGCTGCACAACCAGGCCCAGCAGGGGCTGAAGTCCCTGCAGCACCAGGGTAGGTGTCCCCAGCCCCAGGGTGGCCTTGGGGACGCGGCCGAAGGGCTGTCCCCGGCTCCTGGCTGGCCGGGCGGTGTGGGCGGCGCGATGGGGCTGACCAGAGTCCAGTGCTGGTGGTTGGGCTGTGCGGGGTGGCACTGCCAGCTTGGCAGCTGCTCCCTCAGCTGGGGGCTGCCCCGGCTCCCCTGGAGGGATTTAACCTTCTGTCTTGCCTCCACAGAGAAGCAGAAACAGACCAAAAGTGCCTGGGACCACGGGGACACCAGCAGCCTCCAGGTGAGCCCTGCCCAGGCTCTGCTTCGTGTGCTCTTGGGGTGCCCCGGGGGTGAGGGGACACGGGGTGGCTCTTCTGTCCTCCCTGGGTGGTGTTTGGGGGCAGCCAGGCAACCAGCCAAGGTGGCAGGACCATGTCCAGGGGGGTTGTGGGGCTGGAACTGGCCGTGTGTCCCTCGGTGGTGCCCCCTTTGCCCCATGGTGAGCCGCTCTCCCCATCCTCAGCCTTGGCACACCCTGCTCTGCCCTGTGGCGCTCTGTGGGCCCCCCTCACTGTGCCTGCATCCCTCTGTCCCCCTGTTCCTGCCCCACTGGTGTCCCCTGGGAGCTCTCACTGAGGAGGGGTGACGTGGTGGTACGATGGGGACATTTGGCCATATCCAGCCCGGTGTCTGTGCCCCTCCCCGGCTGCTGACGAGGAGAAACTCCCCCTCTTTTGGCCAAGCTGAGCTTTGGCACATCCCCGGGCTCTGACCCTGCTGCCAGCGCCTCGCCCGCCTGTGTTTGCTCAAGCTGTTGCCTCTCAGCCCCTTTAACCCCTTGGAAGTGGGGGACTGGAAGCCTCAGGATGGGCAGAGCCACGGTGGGGAGCGAGGTGGAGGGGTCAGGTTCACTCTGAAGTGTCTCATCCCAACCTCTGCCTGTGCCAGGGATGGTTTGGAGGGATGGGGAACACGGGAGGATGTGTCCAAGGAGTGCTGGGGGTCCTGCCTGCCTGTCCCTGTCCCACGCCCCTCTCCCAGCCATGGCAGCCCTCCAGCTCTGGGCTCTGGGGCACAGCAGGGCCGGGATGGTCATTTCATTTACCCATGGGGTCATTTCGGGCTTGGCACGGGGGTGAGCCCGGCAGTTCCTTCAGGTGCTCCCAGGGTGGGACAGACCTCGTCTCTCCCGCTCTCCGGGGGGCTGCAGAGCCCTGCGGGGTCCCAGGGGCTGCTCCCAGCCCCGCTCCTGGTGGGAGGACTCTGGATGCCGGCGTGGCTGACTCAGCCTTTGGCCCTCGGAAGAGCTTTTGTCTCTCGGCTGCCGAGTCAGTTTGCGGCGGGGAAGGGGCCTGGCCGGGGCCGGGGCAGCTCCGTCCCCGCAGCGCAGGGTCCGCTGAGCCCACCCTGTGCCCGCAGTCCTGCGTATCCTCGGAGGATGACAGCCTGTCCTTCCGGAGCCGGGCGGCCTCCTGTGCCACGGACAGCACCTCTGAGGATGCCCTGTCCATCCGCTCCGAGATGATCCAGCGGAAAGGTACCCGGCTGGGGGGCCGTGGGATGGGGGGGGACACCAGCCGAGGGGGTGCCAGGGGGGTCGGGGAGCGTGGCAGGGGAGCTGGGCTCTGCCTTGGCGTGGCCACAAGCCAGCGCAGGGATTTGGGGGCCCTTGGGAGAGATGAGAGCAGCTCTGGCTGAGTCAGAGCGTTAGGGCTGGGCGAGGGGGATGGACAGACAGACAGACAGCGTCTCCTCCCTGCTCAGGCTGTTCTGCTGGTGCCTCTCTGGGTTATCCCAGTGCCTGAGCCCGGCTTATCCCAGAGCATCTCTGGCAGTGGGAACACTGGGGACACTGGGGACATTGGGGACACCCTGGCCAGGGCCCCCCTCACACCGGCTGCACCCTCTCACGCCTCTCTGTAGGTTCCACATTCCGACCACACGACTCCTTTCCCAAATCCTCGGAGAGAGCTGGCAAGAAGAGGAAGGAGAGGAGGACGACGGTGCTGGGCATCCCCCAGCACATCCATAAGGAGCTGGGTAAGCACCAGGGGCAAGGGGGGATTTTGTAGGATCTGCTTGCCTCGCCTTGGGATCACGCTGAGATCATCTCTCCCTGCTGCCAGGTCTCAGGAACAGCCACGGAGCCAAGGGACACCCCGAGGCGGATGGGCGAGGGCCGGCAGGGCGCGGGGACGGCCCGACAGCGCAGCCCCTGCTGAACGGGGGGCAGGTGTCCGGCGACGCCGTCCGCATCCCCACAATCGACGGGAAGCTGCAGCCCCTGCCCGTGTCCGGTGGCGCCCGCGTCTGCCTGGGGGTGTTGGAGGAGGCGGACGCGGCCCTGCAGAAGCACATCGACAGGGTTTACTACGACGACAGCTTGCTGGGGAGGAAGACAGCGGCCAAGCTGTCACCTATGGTGAGGCCGAAGTCGCTGGCCGTGCCGGGCATGACCACCTATGCCAACCCCCCCGAGATGCTGGTGGGCCCCGTCATGTCCATCTCGCCCCAGGGCACCTACATGTCCAAGATCATCCCCAACGCCATCCTGCCACCCATGGTGGACGTGGTGGCCCTGACGAGGAGCAGCGTGCGGACGCTGAGCCGCTGCAGCCTCGTGTCGTCCAGCCCGGCCTCGGTGCGCTCCCTGTCCCGCTTCTCGGAGCGCAGCGCCCGCAGCCGCGAGCCCTCCTCCTCCAGCGACAACTGGAGCCACTCGCAGTCCACGGAGACCATCGTCTCCAACAGCTCCACCATCTCCTCCCAGGGCGGCTGCGACCACCGGCAGCCCGAGGCGGGGCCGCGCGGCGAGGCGGACGCGGCAGCTCGCTCCGACACCGACCAAATCAGCATCTACAGCTCCGCCAGCTTCGCCAGCTCCTGCTCCAAGCCCGCTGCCGGCCTCGCTCCCTCGGCCCCCGGGCTCCTGGCCGTGGGCGGCGGCAGCGGCCGCGCGTCCCCCGCCTACAGCACGAGCAGCCAGGCGGAGGGCTCGGACACGGCCAGCCTGGCCAGCGAGCGCTCGTCCGCCCGCAGCGTCTCCCTCAGGAAGATGAAGAAGCCCCCGGCCCCTCCCCGCAGGACCTACTCGCTGCACCAGAAGGCCGACGGGGAGCCCAAGGTGCTGGGGCTGCCCCCGAGGCCCGACCGGCGGCCCCAGCGGGACAGCGGCGCGCCCTGGTCCCCGCGCCCCGAGCCCTTCAGCCCCGCGGGCGATGNCGTGCGATGACGAGGTGTCCTCCCCGTCGCCGAGCGAGACCAGCAGCCTCCGCTCCGAGAGCCTGGCCGGCACCAGCTCCCCCGAGGCCCCGCGGGGCCGTCCCGGGGTGACGGTG
Source organism: Oriolus oriolus (assembly GCA_013400235.1). Taxonomy (NCBI): domain Eukaryota; kingdom Metazoa; phylum Chordata; class Aves; order Passeriformes; family Corvidae; genus Oriolus; species Oriolus oriolus. The sequence continues at coordinate 117,132 of VXBT01002716.1, forward strand.
GTGCTCAGGGAGCCCCAAGCCCAGCCCAAGTGGAGNAGAAGCCCCCGGCCCCTCCCCGCAGGACCTACTCGCTGCACCAGAAGGCCGACGGGGAGCCCAAGGTGCTGGGGCTGCCCCCGAGGCCCGACCGGCGGCCCCAGCGGGACAGCGGCGCGCCCTGGTCCCCGCGCCCCGAGCCCTTCAGCCCCGCGGGCGATGACGAGGCGTTCTCCCCGTCGCCGAGCGAGACCAG
>VXBT01002718.1:222-10855 GCA_013400235.1 Oriolus oriolus
GACATCACACTGGAGACCAGTCACTGGTGGGGTTCCACAGGGCTCCATCCTCAGCCCTCTTCAACATCTTCATAAATCACTTGGACACTTGGACTGGAAGGGATACTAAGTTTGCCGAGAGCACTAAACTGGGAGGAGCTGTCTGCTCCCTCAGAGGCCTTGCCGAGAAACCTGGACTAATGAGAGGGCTGGGCAGGCACCAACTGTATGAAGTTCAATGAGGGAAGGTGCCAGATTCTGTGCCTGGGACAGGGCAGCTCTGTGTGTGTGTATAGACTGGGGAGCGAGAGGCTGGAGAGCAGCTCCATGGAATGAGAGTTGGGGATCCTGGTCAGTGGCAAGTTGAACATGAGACAGCAGTGCCCTGGCAGCCAGGAGGGCCACCCATGTCCTGGTGGGCATCAGGCACAGCATTGCCAGCCGGGCAAGGGAGGGATTGTCTCACTCTGCTCTGCACTGGGGGAGCCTCTCCTCGAGTGCTGGGGGCAGTTCTGGGTGCCACTATATAAAAAAGACATTAAGCTTTTGGAGAGTGCTCAAAGGATGGCAATGAAACTGGTGAAGGGCCTTGAGGGGAAGCTGTATGAGGAGCAGCTGAGGTCACTTGTTCTGTTCAGCCTGGAGGAGACTGGAGGGACCTCATTGTGGTTTTCAACATCCTCACAAGTGAAGGAGCAGACGCTGATCTCTTCACTCTCGTGACCAGTGACAGGATTTGAGAAAATGGCCTGAAGCTGAGTCAAGGGAGGTTTAGGCTGGATATCAGAAAAGGTCCTTCACCCAGAGGGTGGTTGGGCACTGGAACAGGCTTCCCAAGGAAGTGGTCACAACACCAAGCCTGACAGAGCTCAGGCAGGGTTAGGACAATACTCCTGGGCACACCCCTGGGCTCTGGCCTTCCTGGGAATTGCCGTAAGTGAGCCCACTATTTTGTTTATGATGGATTTTGCAGGATCTGATGCCAAGGGGAATCTTGGCATCAAGTGTCTTACAGATCACAGCATCCCTGAGCTTCATAAACACTGCTGAGTCTGTTGTTGGTATGCAACAGCTTGGTGGCTAGAATTTCTGCCCTCAGTTCATGGACTATTAGGTAGGTGGCTCTGTAGGAGAGTGGAAATGGAAGTATACTTTTCCATTTTGTTCTTGTTTTAGGATCTGGAGGAAAAAATGAGCCAATGAGAGTGGAGAAGACTGTAGCCAAGCACAGCAAGCCCCTGCTGCAGTGGGCCTGTTGGATGAGGCAAAATGCATTAAGCAGCAGAAGGCTTCCAGTCTCCCTAGGAACTGCAGATGGCAGCAATCCAACAGCTAATTCTTTCTGCATGGGGCATTCCCTCCACTGCCATCTGGCTGTGTCTCAGAGCTGCAGTTTTAGAGCACGAAACCTTCAAACACAATGCAAGGTCTACATGCTCCCATCCCTCCTCCTCCCCTTTGTCTTCCCCCACCTCCCCACATGGTGTGTTTCCCCTTCTGTAGTGGGTGGGATCATGGGTTATTGCCAAGCTGAACCAGTTTCCTGGCTGTTGTGACAATGACAGCACAGAACAGACACAGCTAAGCACAATGTTGCTGCCAGTGCGACACAGCTCCCTGCGAGCTGTACAGACAGCTCAGCCTTGCTGCCTCGTGGTACTGCTGGGGGAAACCGGTCTCTAAGCTCTTTCTTAGATGCTGTCGTGGGTGCTATGAATGTTGCAGAAAGTGTTGAATCTTTTACAGTCCTGCTGATCATCTGTGGCACAGCCATGACATTAGACAATACCTTTCCACCCCAGAGATATTGCTGGCATTGCTATTAGGTGAATGAGACTGCAGTGGTGTGCTCCTCAATAATTACATTATTACACAGTAATTCACCTCTTACACCTCAGATGGTACATAAATGGTACCTACATACCTGCTGATATTCCTGGACTCTTTTTCCAAAAGTGTGCTCTGCAGGTTGTTATCTACTTGCTCTGCAGGTTGTTGTCTTAGTGGGGCAGTTTCTAGTTCCCCGGAAATTTTCTGGGGAGATGTGTAATGTTCCTTTTGGGTGGCAAGTTCAGCTGCTGTACTTTGGCCCCTGAAAGACAACCATCTGTTTGTTATTCAGGCAAGAACCACCTGCTCTGCAGTTGGCAGTGTTGAGCAAGTATTATAAAGAACTGATAACCAGGTATCATGGGTAAGCAAAGGGCAGAGGACACAGAGAACACCTATTTTAAGAAAATCTCAGTTCCCAATGAATGCAGATGGATTTCAGTGCTACCTTTGCTAGGAGAGTGTTTTTGATGCTACAGTTCATCAATAACCTGGTGGACAAGCAAAGTAGAAAAACAGAAAGTGAAATCAGAACGTTGTCATAAATAGAAGTAGATGGGAAAAGATAATACAGAAAAAAAAAATCTTTGCCTTACTGCCAGTTAGAGCATTGTCTGTAGTGAACAGAACATGTCACAGAAAGAATCCATGGCTCAAGTGCAATTAATAGTGAGAGAAAAGAAGAAAACAAAATTAAATCAGTACAAAATAGGGAGAGTGCGTATGTGAAATGCAAAGGTAAGAATGCCAAGCAGAAATATGACATTTCCTAGCCCTAAGTGGCAATCCCTCTCTCAGCTGCATATCCTGACTGTGTGTTTACATTGAAACTTGCTGTCTCTTCCTAGCTGTCTTCTTCCAGTCAAACCACATGAAACCAGTCTTGCTTGATCTGAGCATCTCCATGCTGGATATGCAGCTTCAGTCCTGTCTGGGACTTGGAACACCAGGCACTAGAGTGTGAATGCTAAAAAGCTGTCAGCAGAGAAATTTTCCAGCTTTCTGCAGCATTCTGTGAGAGCCCTGCGTTTCCCCTGCAAGTTATTAAAAAAAAGTGCTGCAGTTTGGTAAACTAATTCTCTGTCTCACACCTGCAAGTTGTTATGTAGTCTTGTTATGATATTGACTAGGGAAATATTTTGAAATGGGTGTTGTAAGAACTAACCAATCGCTCTGGTAGGTGGCTGGCCAAAGGTCCAATGGCCTTTTGCCATTCAAGCAAACTTCAAGCAAACTAACACATATAAACCCGTCTGTATATTAATAAATAATTCCATTCCATTTTTTTCCTGGACTCGGATTTCTTGTTGTGAATTCTCTCCATCCCCACTACAACAGCAACACTAGAGAATCCCTCTCCTGCCTGTGCAAGCAGTAACGCCTGAGCATCACTAAGGCTTTGCTGAGAGTTGTTTGCCTCGACCCTGGGAGCTGCCCATAGCAGAATCTCGTCTTCCTCAGCCCTCAGCTCACATCAGCTGGTGGAGACTGATGTGGCTTCCTGTGCTCCAGGACGTGGAGGTCCACATGAGGTCTAAAACTCCTGTGCTCCAGGACGTGGAGGTCCACATGAGGTCTAAAACTCCTGCCTGTCATCAAAAGGCAAATTAGCAGGAAGTCTGCCGGGGCGCTGGGGGAGTGTCATGTGGGAAGCAAGAGCGAGTGATTGAAGAGGAAGGACAGGAGCCAGTTACACTTCAGTTCTCTCCTGTCAGCTAGTTTTCAGTCATGGTGCCACGCTTTGAAATGTGGCCGGAGACCAGAGAGCCTGTGTAATAACAGTGTGTTGCTTGCACCAATCAATCTGAAGTAAAGCAATGAATTAGAGTTGGTCTATTTTATGTTAGTATTGAGTGCCTTGTTTCACAGGGGGTCTGGGATGGTGCTCCTCCTGCTCTGAAGGCTTTCAGTGCACAAGCCAAGGATAAACTCTGATAGATGCTTCTAAGACCAAATCCATGGATTCTACTGTGGCCCAGGTGCAAGACATGTTCATTTGTCCATTGTCAGCACAGATGTTCTTTATGCTGTAGGGAGGTGCAAGAAGAGGGATGAGGAGCAGCAGGGTTACAAAGAGATGCTCTTTTCAGACACTGAACACATGGCTAGGGACACTCAGGATGCTCAGAAGCTAACCCAACCCCTGCAGGCACAGGTAGCTCAGGATGGAGGAGCTGTGTGGACACCAGTGGCACGACATGAGCAAAGCCTGGCTTGATGGGGTAATTGGGAACTATCTCTTAAGGGGATTCTCTTAAGATTGCTTCAGTGAAACCTGCGCAGGTGCCTTCACCCCTCCTTTCTTGCTTGACTTACAGCACTATTTTAGGGAGCAGGTGGGGATGCATATGCATCCTTTTCTGGCACCTGTTTGTTTGCAAAAAGCCGTGGGCTAACTCTCTGGAGGGTCTGCTTGTGGCCATGCCCTGCTGCTGTCAGGCTGAGTAACAGCCTGAACTACAGTCAAAGTCTTTTTTGCTTAGAGGAATGCTTGAAACATACTGTTTTTAATGGCACCGTGTTGCCAAGGGCTCTTTGTGGCTTGGTGAAGAGACCACTTGTTGCAGGGACAGGAGCTGCTCTGCAGGGAGAGGAGCTTACCTGAAGCACACATGGCCCTCTAAGTTTTGCTGCAGAGGTTTTTTTAATCAGACCCCAAACCAGGGAAAGAGAAGGGGATTGCAGCTGAGGCTGCTAGTGTGCCCCTGTTCCCTGCATGTGTGCTGCCTCCCAAAGGATGTGGGGGCTAATCCTAGGCCCTCCTCTTTCTGCCCCTTTTCTGTCTTTAATTTCCTGTCCTTTGCCTGAGGTTCCTGTGCCACCAGCAGCAGCTGGCAGGGCTGAGAAAGGCTTGTCAGACCATATCATGGATGTCTCTATCCTTACTAGTTTCAGGGAAAGCTGGTAAGGAACACCTAGGAATGCCTTCCCAGATGCCAGCCTGCTGCCGGAGAGCTGCTCTCAGCCCTCACCCACCCAGAATGAGCATGAAGTGCTGGTGTGTCAGAGTGCATTTGGGGAACCCTTGTCCAGACAGGGTGGCTGACTGCAGCAGCAGGCAGGGCTACCACCTCTCCAGAAGTTATTCTGGAGAAATACCATCCTTGAAGGAAGACTCATGTCTCTTCTGCCCTTCGTCCTCCACCGGCTGATGGATCGGGGCTTCGGGGTTCAAAGGAAACGTTTTCAAGTCTCCAACAATGTTTCCCGTCTCATGGTATTTGGCAAACTGGAAGGCTTTGGTGTTGGTCTGTCTCTGTACCTGCAGCCAGAGAAGCAGCTCAGTGAGGCCAGTGGACATGGCACATACTGAGGTGCCAGCACCTGAGAGGGACAGCACCTCGACAAAAAGGCTCAGCGAGGTGTTAATGAGCCCAGCTGCGGGCTTCCCAGTACAAAGGAGATACGGGCATACGGGAGTCCAGCAAAGGGCCACTAAGATGACTAAGGATGGCTGCTGTGGAGCACAGTGTAGCAAGTACCTGTTTGGAGGTAGCAAACAGGAGGGGAAGGAGATTTAATTTCAAAAAACCATTTGTGCTTGCAAGCACCAAACTCCTGGCTGTGGTGCACAATAAATCTCTCCTGCTGCCAGGCATGCATCAGGGCTCTGGCCCCAGCTACAAATGCCCCCTGTGCCCCAGCCGGGCTCCGCTGCAGCTCTCAGACCCAGGGCCAGACCCAGGGCTGGCCAGTGCTCTCAGAGCTGCTGCAAGGGCCACTGCCTTCTGGGGAGCCCTCCCAGCAGGTCTGAAAACAGCATCTCCGGCAGAGCCCCAGGCTCTCAGGTCCCTGGGTGTCTCTCCAAAGCCAGAGGAGCCCTGGCCCAACAGAGCCAAAGGCAAGGCAAGACTTGGTGCTGTCGGGGTTGTGCAGAGCTGCCTCTCATGTTGGCTGAGGGGTCACCTGCAGCTCAGCAGCCAGTTCTAGGGATTTGCTCCAGGGCCACCATCCAGCCCCCAGCCTTCCCAGATGCCAGGGACTTCACTGGGGCTCTGCAGTGCCCACACACCCCAGCCCTGCCAGCACAGAGAAGCCCAGTTGCTCTGGCTGCACCCAGCAGACCCTTGCACCCACCCTCCTGCCCTTGCTGAGCACCCTGTCTCTGCTTCCCACATCTCCCAGCAGTCCCCAAGCCCCATTACCAGCATGCCTGCCCCGAGCCCAGGAGCCTGTATTCGGAGCTCCTCTAGCACATGGACAACCTTTCCCATCCCTCATGAGCAGGCAGCTTCTTCTGGAGCAGAGGCAAATGTGCTTGGAACACAGAGTGAAGCTGTCACATCTTCTAGCCCTACACCTTGCAGGGAAATAACACTCCTGGGCCATGTTTAAGGCTCTCATAGTGGCTTAGGGTGATACTGAAATCGGCTGAAATAAATTTTTTAACACAATTTGAAGCATTAGAAAGCAAGCATTCTTTATCTGCAGGACACACAGAGGATATCTCTTTATTCCGTGTGTGTTGTGAAACTTTACAACAGGGTTTTTATCCATCATAATCATACATATTCATTAAAATGTGTTTCTTATCTAATACATAAACATCACTTTCCTAGAACTAATTTGCATGCATCTGCTTCCTACTGGAAGTCTTTTTATGGTCCTGGAGGTTCATCAAAAGGGGCCTCTGGTGGTCATATTCCCTGCATACTTCAATATTAAAGACGACCTTTCCTCAAACTTTTTCTTTGGGCATGCGCTGTTGCTTCTTGTTACATAACTTGCCAAAAGTCCACTGTAGACCTCTTTATCTCCACTAGTTCCAGCTACATTTATCATCCTGTGTGCATACCTTTACATCCTTTTCTCTTTTTTGCCAGTTAGCCTTTAAGCTCTATTCAGCAACTTCAGGGGAGCTGAAAATTTCTATCCTCTATGTTAGTTATCAAGGGGTAGCTGAACTTGGGTCAGAATGATGATGAGTCTGCTCTCTTTCTGCCACAGGGGAAAATGGCAGCTCCTTTTTCCTTTTCTGCTCTGCCTTGAGCTCTGATCCCCTCTGGGAGAACTCTGGGACCTGAATTAAGGTGGGGCCTGCCTGCCTGACCTGCCCAGTTGCAGCCCTAGACCTCTCAGGAGACTGGAAGTGCAAGCTTGTTGACAGCTAATTACATATAATTGAGAAACCAGTAAACCGCTTTGATTCTGGATGGTTTCGGGCCGTGTGAGGTGAACACTGTTCCCCTGCGACAGGCAAGGATTGGGATTAGTGAGAAACTCTGGGGGAGGACAGCAGTCCAATCAGCATCCATTCATGGTGCAGTATTAGAGGCTGTGGGTACCCCAGTGAGAACATTCTCCTGGCCTGTGACCACGTTTATGCCCACTGTGGCCTGTCCCAGAGGACACCTTACCCTGCGTTTTGTTTAACCCCAGCCAGCAGCAAAGCCCCACACAGTTGCTTGCTCCCACACCAGAGGGGTCAGGGAGAGAATCAGAAGAGTGAAAGCTGGAAAGCTTGTGTGTTGAGATAAAGACAGTTTTTAACCGAGAAAGCAAAAACCACATACCCAAGCAAAGGAAAATAAGGAGCAGTCTCTCCCATCAGTACAGGCTGGGGGATGAATGGGTTGCTGCCAGCCCTGCAGAGAAGGACCCAGGGACATCAGCAGATGAAATATTAGATATGAGCCAGCAATGTGCACTTACAGCCCAGGAAAACAATTGTAATCTGGGCTGACTAAATAGAATTTGTCTTTCTCTGGTAACCCAACTGAAAGTAACTGCATCAGAGCTCAGCATGGGAAGACTGTGGTGTTAGGTGGGTGAGCAAACAACCTAAGAGCAGTGCATTCCCAGCCTGTCTCTCTGTGCAGCACCCCTTCTCTCCCACATGTCGACTGTCTTATGCAGCTTGGTGTTGGTGGCAAACTTGCTGAGGGTGCCCCCGAGCCCACTGTCCATGCTGCCAGCAAAAGTGTTGAACAGCACTTCTCCCAGCACTGACCCCTGCAGAACACCGCGTACCTGATCATCTCACCACTGGAAAACTTGTTCAGAAGGATGTTGTGAGGGACAGTGAGCCTCACTAAAATCCAGAAAAACTACATTGCCTTCCCTTCATCCCCTAGGTGGGTGACATCGTCATAGAAGGATAGCACATTAATTAAACAAGACTCCCCGTTTGTGAATCCATGCTGGCTGTGCCTGATGATTGCATTCTCCTTTAAGTGTCTTTCAACGGCACCCAGTATGATCTTCCCCAAAACTTTTTCAGGTACTGAGGTTAGACTAAGAGGTCTGTAGTTCCCTGGGTCATCATCCTTCATGGCCTTGTAAACTGGAATAACACTGACTAGCTGCCACTCAGCATGCACCTCTGCAGACTCCCAAGACCTTGGGAGGTGACTGAGAGGGGTCCTGCTGAAACATCCACCATCTCCTTTGTCCTTCTGGGATGAAACCCATCTGGCCACATAAGACCTAGGAACAGTCAGCTGGTACAGCTGGTCCCTGACAATCTCATTGGCCACAAATGGAAAGTCACTTCCCACTGTCATGGTCCTCCCAACACTGAGGACCAGGCAACACAAGGTTTATCGTCACTAATAAAAACTGAAGCATAAAAAGCTTCATTATGCTTACTTTTTCTTTATCCCTATTTATCTGGGACACTTTTCAATGCTTTAAAATGTGTGTGTTGAAAGGGCTTGCCAGTACACAGCCAACTCAGTGACAGTATGAGGAAAGACAAAATTTTCTTGTCAGTGTGAAGTAATTCTGACATTCTTTAATGCATACAATCTTTCCACAATACTGCAGAAAGTACTGTGTTTGAAAGTATATTTTGCTAAAAATTAGAAAGAAATATATGCACTAATATTTTTTTTGAGAGCCTAAAATGATTTTCTGCCTTTTAAAATTAAATAGTGGGCAGCTAAGCCACAGAAGAATTCCTACTTTCATTTAGTTTCTTAATGAAAAAGTCAAAAGAGAAAGAGCATCCAGTGCCAGTAAAATTAGGCATTTCAACATTGTATTTGTTTTTCAGGAAAAAAAACTTGAACGTGAAAACTGAACTCATATAGCACTGCTAAGACATTTTTCTAAGTGTATAATTGAAATATTTAAATACACACATGTATGCATATGTTTCCAGAAGGTTCTCATGACTCGGAATAAAATAGGTTTTCCCTGCATGGCCCTCTGGAAATGGGTAGCCCTGAGGCAAACCAAACCAAGATAAACTCTGACTTCTACAGTAAAAGTGATTCCTCTTCTTAAGCCAGTGGGAAGTGTGATTTCTAGTCCCACTTTGATACAGCATTCTTCAGTTCAGCCGTATTTAACATTCAGCCCCTGTGCGGCAGGGACTAAAGGCTGTTCAGTGCACACACATGGTGTATTAGTGCCATTCAAATTACAGTCCTCAATGTCTTTGCTGAAGTGGTGATTCCACTTGGTTTTGATTTGTTTGGCTAGTTTTTTGTAGATGGCTGCAAAGAAGTCCAAATCTGCACCAAAACCCATAAACTGTACACTAAAACAGGCTTCTCTCCTTTACCCCTACATGCAAGTATGAAAACGAAGTCAGAGCTTGTATTAGGAGTTTTCTGTACAAAGAAATAGAGGATGCTACGGCTGAACAAAAGCCTGGTCTCCGTGTATTCATGCTGCCAGCTTCACACGCAAACTTTGCAGAAATGCACCCTATTTTGCAGAAGGCTTATTGGATCCAAGTCAGGAGAAGGACAGTGTCATTTCACCTCAAAACTAACAGATGAAGACTCAGACGCATTCTGACCCTACCAGTTGACCCCACCCACATGACTTCCTCAGCTGGCTTTCATGCTGAGACTGTGCTGAATGAGGAAAACATTCTAACTTCCTGTTTTCTTCTTGATTTAACTCTTCTCTCCACTGCCTGTGCTGGAGGATGATTCTTCTTGGCAGAAACAGCCAAGAAACAGCATGCTCTGAGGCATTTGAAACCTGTTTTGAAAGATGTAAGGTGTTCCCTCTAGAGAGATGAATGTGGGAGCTGGATGCAAAAAAAATCTTCAGACCTCTCACAACCACAGTGCAGCAGCACTTCCCCCCCAGTGTTAGACAGTAAAGTACTGGGGACAAATTACATCTTATTTTGGTGCATTACAGCAGCACCTGGTTATCCAGTAGTATTTACAAAAGCATTATTTAGTTTCATCACCACTCTCTTCTCCATAGTAAATGATTTAAAACACTAGAAGGCACAGAGAATCTAGCTCAACAAGTTCATTTGTAATGGGAAATGCCCCAGGTACTAATAACGTGCAAATTTTAATGCTGCAGGTAATGGGCCCTGAAATGTCCTTACAGGCACACTCATGATGTTGTTTGGATAGATAGGCTGGAACACCTGAACTGCTAGACACTGTGTGCTGCCATCGGATGTACAAAGTCCAAGAGGCAACTGGATACTAGTGCCATTCCCCAGGGACAGATGCTGAGCCCCATGTGCCTTAATGTTCTTATCAGCAACCAGAGCAATAGGATGGAATATGCCCTCAGAGAGTTTGCTGTCATTACAAACAAGGAGGAGATGAAGCAGAGGATGAGGAAAGATTAAGGGGCAGGCAGAGTCAGTCTTCTGAGGGACTATGAGGTGCTGCAGAAATGCGCCAGTGTGAACTTCACAAAGATCAAGACAGTTGTTTGGGCTTATCCAAACCATGAAGTAACTCTGAAACAATGAAGACTGGACACTAACAGGGTGGGGACTGACTGCCAGAAGAGGAATCAGGGTCCTGGGCTGAGTGTCTTCCACCAGTGTTGTGTGGCTTTGCGGTGATGAAGACCAGCCATGTGCTGAGGAACAAATTCAGTGCAGGTAGCTCGGGGT
>VXBT01002720.1:0-191670 GCA_013400235.1 Oriolus oriolus
CTGCCGCATACCTACTGTCAAGCTAGCCAATAAACAGTCATAAACTGTATATCCAGTAGTGTTTTACATAATCTAATTATACAAACACAATACCTACTTGAATTTTCAGAGTGGCACAGTTCAGTCACCATGGAGAAGGCACCAGTAAGTTTTCCTGTTTATAATGCACAGTAAATTTTTGTGGAACTGCCTAAATGATAAAATTGCAGATTATAAGGATATGAAAATTTAAACAGAGTTGATGTGCTTCAGGATGCATATCCTGGATTGCATATGTTGCATAATCAAGAGTGTAGGTAATTTAGGTACCGTTTTATCAGGCATTCAGTCTTTTTCTACAACTGATTTCACAACTGGAGCCCAAGACCCTTAAATTCTCTTCCCCCCCCCCCCCCCCCAGTGTCTCCTGCCTTCTTTCCCTTTAAAGAGATATGTTTTTCTGTGTTGCAGAAATGCCTTCACTATTTCCTTTGCTGTGAATGTTCTTTCTCCAGCTTTCCTCATCAAGTCAAAGTCATATTAACATTTCGATGACAAGAGGCAGAATACAGAGGTGGTACTAACAGAAACTTGATTTTAATTTCATTGTAAGATTAAGGTTCCTTTTCCTTTCCATTCCCCCTCCTCCCTTTTCCTTACTTTTTCTTCTGTTCCCTTTCCCACACTGTCCATCATCATTATTTTCTTCTGCCTTTCCTGCCTGTTATATGCTGTTTTTTCACTTAAGGTATATTAAATATTTAATTTCTACTAATTTCTTATCTTTATTTATAGAGGAGAAACAACTTTTTTTTTTCTCAATGTTTTTATAATAATCTCAGAAAATAAGAAGTTTTTTTATGAAGAAATTTGCAGAAGCTGTAGAAGCTCCCTAATGGAGAAAGCGGAAGGCTGTGGACAGTGGTGCAAATAATCAGCTCATACCCTTCTAACAGAAAAGGAAGAGATAAATGAGTGTGGAACTGCACAATAATCAATCTCCTATGGGAATAAGATTCTGCTGCAATTCACAATTCATTAGAGATCATTTCAAGGGCAAGATGGAAATGACAAGACTCAGCAACTGTACAGAAGGCAAGAGCAAGCTCTGACTATACAGCAAGTCTTACAAAGGCCATAATCCTACCCTCAACTACCTTGCATTCTTTTTCATCGACCCAACAACAAATGCAAAAAACCCCCACTGATGTGCTGTACATGGAATTTGAAACAGCATGACAGGCAGCAGTGAAATTTGAAATGCTAGTACAGGACAACACTGAAGTCTTGCTTTGGGACTGCCATGCTACTACAGTGGCACACAGTAAAACTAGAACTAAAGGCTGAGTGGTTCCTCACTGCAGTTGCAACTTCCTGGTGGTGGGGGACCAGCAGAGGGGTGCTGATCTTCTCTTTCTGGTGATCAGCAAGAGGATACATGGAAATGGAATGAAGCTACATCAGGGGAAGCTCAGACTGGACATTAGGAGAAGATCCCTCACCCAGAAGGTGATTGGTCACAGGCTCCCAAAAGGAGTGGCTGCAGCACCAAACCTGTCAGCATCCAATGAGAATCTAGAGAGTACTCAGTGATTCTGTTTAGTGCTGGGCAGTCCTGCGAGGAGCAGAGACTTGGACTCGATGATCCTTATGGGTCACTTCCAGCTTAAGGTATTCTGATTCTATCAGTCTGAAGAGTTGTCCACAAAAGCAAATCTGTTTAAAGAAAACACCCCAACACTGTCATGCTGCTCTTCATTTATTACCTTTGCTTCTCAGGTAATTTGGGATAGTCTATATTTCAGATTTTCAGCAACTTCATAAGTAATTCTGTTCCCTAGAAACACATCAGAGGTGAACTTTAGATCCAGCTACAGCAAGGGAATTCTCGAGAACTGCTTAGGTTAGGTATAAAACAGCTGAGACCCCTGTCCAAACACAGAACTCTTTCAGCTCCTGCAAGATATATTCTAAAGAAAATATTTTAAGCCTTTACAAAAGGTAACTTGTGAATTTGGAATGAGCAGTTAGGTTTATTTGATTTTTGATCTAATTAAACTCTCTGCACCTAAACCAGATTAAGTCCTGTAAAAGGAGGATCTGCCATCAGCCAGACTTTAGTTCATAGTTCCATGTCCAAAATTTCTGATCTCTTCTGTTTTCACTTGGTTGTTCCCTCTATACACTTTAGCTTCTGATTGTCAAATAAACATTCACACAATCTTTTGAGGGGGCCATGCCTGCTTTCCATGCTTGAGTATATCTTTATTACAAACAGAGCCATCTCTGGAAACCATGGCAGTGTAGCTTGAAAGGAATGAAGGACAAGTATGGCCCAAGAAAATTTGTGAGTAACTGGGATCAGTGAATGGATGACTCAAGGAACTGTCCCTTGCAAAATTAAAACAAAAAAAACCCCAAACAAATTGAGGCATAAAACCATAGGAAACTGTGAAATGAATTTCCAGGGTTAGAGATGTGGGGATAGTTTTGTCACTTTTGTATGCTAGAGCAGATGGGTTCAGAGCAAGCTGGTGTGCTCAGAGAGCTGGTATCAGAAATACAGAATCAGAATCATTTAATGTGGAAAAGATCCCTTAAGAGATCATTTGAAAAGAAAAGACCCTTAAGATCTATTGTTCGATCATAAACCTAACACTATCACTGCCAAATCCACCATCAAATCGTGTCCCCAAGTGCCACATCTACATGTCCTTTAAAGAGATACAGGGACTGGGACTCAGCCACCTGGGCGCTGGCAGGGGCAGCAGAGCCCCTGTGCACCCCAGCAACCCCTGAGCCCACAACCCTTGACCAGAGCCAAATATATTACATTTGTAACCACAGGAATAGTGTACGGGAAATGGACTTTAAGACCCAATTTGTCAGCTAGTCTTAAAGTGCTATGTGAAGAACAAAGAAAGGGTTTTATACCTCAGTAACATCACGCAGGAAGCTGATGGTGATTGCAGAGCCTGGGCTTGTGTTTGGGGTGCAGATGGAGTACCCCCTGGAAAGGGGGTTTCTGTTTCAGATCAGTTACTTTCTGAAGGATTCTATGCTGCACTTCAGAAGCCCTTTCCTTCCTTCTTCAATAGTTATCTATATTTATCTATATTTTTATGTATACATGTATATCTATCTATCTATCTTAGGCTTTTATAATTTTTTCAACTTCCTAGTAAAATATTTAAAAATCTAACAAAAATTGTTGGATTTTCTTAAAATAGAAAAGCTTCCTGAGTATTTAGAGGATGAAATAAGAGGGTGAAATTCCCCGCCCAAATCTACGCCAATATTTCTCTTCTTTTTAATTTTTTTATCTTTTTCTTCTTTGGTTTTTTTTTCTTCACAGCCGTGTCCTGCTTCAGGTCTGAAGATAATTCTCTTCTTACCTCTGTTTTTGTAAAGATCAATAATAAGCTGATAAAGCAGACATCTGAAAGACATGCAGAATAATTATGAGCACTGGAATGTCATGATTTGGATTTTAATTATCTCTTAGAACTAGCCTAGATAAGACAATAATAATAATAATAATAATAATAATAATAATAATAATAATAATAATAATAGAAATCCTATTGGATGGAGTATTTTTGTCTTTGCTTTACTTACCACACCCAGAATTATTTTTTTTTTACAGTTTTGGATGCTTAATAGATTCGTAGGTTCCATTGATATTAGCATATAATATGAGATCGTTGGAGCAGAAGACACCAGGAAGTAGAACTGAATTGCTTTCAGGAAATGGTTGTCGCACCTTTTATTATTGAGTCAAAAAGATAATTCACTTCTTGCACTCTCTATCAGTTTTAAGCAGCTCACTGTCTGCTGCTAGAACAACTAATCAAATTAGGAAGATAATGTACCCAGCACAATCCATATTGCCATTTCAAATCAAAATCAGTAATCATCCCCAGCTTGATTGTGGTTTTCTACAAGAGCTAGAAATGTAAGTGAAGTAAGAGGAATTTGACTCTTCAGCCTTGAATGAACATGTCAATATACAAGACCTGTCAGAAAGTTGTGTGAAGAGAGCAAGGAGAACACTGTAATATCATGATACCAAACATACAGGAAAGACATGTAATTTTGCTGTCAGCAGAATTTTGTTGTCTGTTAAAAGGCCTTGAGATCAAAGCAAAGGAAAGAAACAGCTTAACTACCTCAGTAACTAGCACAGAATCTGTATCAGTTGGAATAGCAAGCCTCAAAAGAACAAATAAAGCAGAGTCTGTATTACCGATTGTCTCACTGAGATGGGTTCGTTGACTGTGATGTGCTGAGAGAAATCAGAGATACCAAGGGCAGAAAAAACAACTGCACTTCAATTACCCCCATGCAGACTGGTCAAATGTCACACAGGAACGTGAATCGGAGATTAAATTTTTAGGTGTTTTTACAGAGTGTCCAGATAACAGGCTCAGGACAGCACCACAGCCTTGGACTTGATTCAGAGTGGTCTGCTCAGTGCCAAGATATTCTGATTCTATGATTCTAAAGATTTAACACCAATCTGTTTAAAAAAAAAAAATAAAAGCACTTTCCTGCTGCTACAGGGAATTAAAACCACACGGGTGAAGGACCACCCCGGAAATGCCACCTCAACTGGCTCATATTAAACATCCTTAGAGAAGCAAAAGAAATAACCTCAGGTAAGTTAAATTTCACGAAGAGGAATGATATGGAAATGCAGAAGACTAAAAGATAGCTAAGATAATTGTGCCCCTATGTTTAGTTTTTAATGTTACTGAAGATGCCATACTGGCATCATGGCAGTACGAAACCACTGTTGGGAAAGACTTGAGAATGAGAAGAGGGAATGAAGATGTCATTTAAAAAGGTGAAGTAACATCTAAAGGAGAAAAACAGACAGCAATGATCAAATAGAGCATATGATCAAAATTATCATAAACTCTGGAAATTTGCCTGCAAAACTATAATATAATGTAATAAAATTACATGAATGGGTGGGACACCTAATGGTATCAAAACCAGTACCTGATGCTTTTTCCTTCATTAGGAGTGAAGAACCTGCCCGGAAGGTAATTTTATTTTGTAATAGAAAATTAGTCATTTGACTGAAGATGTATAAAGATGATTCAAGACAGCCATGTGCTTGAAAGAAGTGTTGTAGATTTGGATTAAAACAGAAAAAAAATGAATACTTTAGTATAAATCAAGTGATTTCATAAAACTACTTTTGAGATCTGCATTAATGTAAAAAAATTCTGAAAAAGCAACTCTTCAGAAGAATGGACATTTTAAGACATGACATGGAGCAAAATGAACTTCACTATTGGTTTTGTTAGGGTTTTGTTAGCATTTTGTAATTGTGGTGTTTAGTTTTTTTCTTTTTACACTGTGAGCAAATCAAGTTCGAGCATATCAAGTTCTTAAACTTTGTAAAGTTATAAGTAAACTAAATCATATCAAATCTCTGGTCTTTGTGTATATTCTGCTCTGCAAAGGAAGAACATAGGTGTTAATGAAATCTTCATTTTTGAGGCAACATTGAGAGGCACAAAAATCAAGAGGTGAATGCACTAAGTTCTTCACTAATCCAAAATGAAAGACCAATTTGTCAAAGAAAACAATACTAATGTCAAATTTGCCCTTTTTTTGCTTAAGGTGCAGATTTTCCCGCACAGTTCCGAAACATATGGCTCACCAAAGACTTCAATTTTTTATTCTTTTGACCTTTCAGATCACTCACAGCCTTCTTGTAATTTATAGTTAAGTTACTGTTATGTTTTCCCAGGGGCTGTCATTTTCATCCTTTAAAAATTAAGATTCAGTGGCTGCACAGACATGTGTAGGTGAAAATTCTTCGAGCTCAGCTGCCGTTGTTTCTTGGTTACCTCTCCTGTTAAGATTTCTGGCTCTGGGATCTGAGTGACCTCGTTGTCAGCTCAGTACTGTCTCTCCACAGCTAATATTGTGGGAGACATTCTGCTGCTGTACACAGCACATGCCAAAGCCTCCGGGAGCAGAGGTCAGTGTACCTGGAGTCTGTGTAGCTGAATGTTTTACCTTAATTATGCTGTGTCTTTTCAAACACAAGGGAAGGTTGCTTTACCTCTCTACAACCTTGTATTCTGTTGATGTTTGGCACTTCAGGGCAGCACACCATTTTTTTCCAGCAAATCAATGTAAACTGATGAGGTGGATGTCTTCGTTAAAATTGGAATGAGGTTACCCAACTGCATGAACAAATGAATGCCTACTGTTATTTCAAGGAGTGAGTACTCATCCAAAGATCAAGATAAATACATGTCTTTGTATTTACTCCAAAAGAAGGTCAGTTTGCTTTAACCAGAAGGTTTCAAACATCTGTTTTACAAGTCAGACTGTTGGAGGAATGATGCTTAGACAGCTATATTATTCCCTTTGGAATAATTTGCTCATTTTCAGACATGTTGTTTTGCATATACTCCACTCTTATTTTGTTTGTACACATTATACTGTTAAACAGAATTATTTTCCATAGGAAGCTATTCAAAATATTTTGCAGTGTGAGGTTTTAAAGTGACCCTGTAAATGCTGCAGGTAGCATTTCCTTCTCCACACAGAGGTCACAGGAAACCAACAGCAAGGCAAATGGCTCTCTAGCAAATCTGAGACCACTTGTTATTTCACAAGTAAACTTAGATAAATAAATATTTTTTCTAAACCCACACAAGTGACACACACACACACAGAGAGATGCACACACAAAACCCAAAACCAAGCCCCGAAAAAACAGATGAGGGGATGGTATTGTCTCTGCTTATACCTGTGACTATGAGGTTCATTTGGAACATAATAAGCAGAATAAACTGAAATAAAAATAGAAATTGAGGCTGACTTTTTGGTAGATATCTTTCTCCCACATATTTCCTTGTAAAAATAATTCAGTTTTAAGAGATTGTGTACTTGAAGTAAGAATTATTATGATTTCCACAGTAATCTCCATACTTTATGCTCAGCATATACCAGTTCCTGAGGTACAACATACTGCCTGGGTCCTTCAGCCTGGTTGGGTGCAGTAAATGGTAGCAAGCATTTGCTTTGTATTTGTAATATAGCATCTGAATATAGCCAGTCATTGCTATGTGATACAACCAGTAATTATTTGAGTTCACTGGGGAATTTATATAAAATAAATGAACATGCTGTAAGCCATTTGTTGGACAAATATAGAAAGATTTCATCTGTTGGAATGATTTTCACGCGTACACTATTAGAATTTTTTACTTGTTGCCTTTTTCTTTCCTGAACAGAAGTAATTTGCCATAGCGATGATAATAATTTTTTTTTAATTTATTATGCCTGTATGTCTTTGATAAGCACAGTTGAGGTTAGGACAATTTTGCGTGGTGGGATCCAGTGTAAAAGTCAATTTCAGCATACAAAATTCCCTGTTTCCCTTGCATAGAAAAAAGCAAGTAAAGCAGTTGTAGTATATGAATTAAAATTTGAAGATTCCATCTTCCCTTTCCTTTTCCAGATGGAAGAGGGAAATAGTTTTTTTCGTTTTTCATTTTTTCTTTTTTTTTTTCCTTAGGACAAAAATACTTTTGAGAACTATCTCCACACAAAAGCTTACAGAGCTGAATATGATGTCTTGTCTTATCACTTCTGAACAGACTCTGGAGTTTGAAAAGACTTCTTAAATTTGCTTAACTTGCCATTTCCTAATATAATGAGGAAATCAATGTGTCCTGCTTTTAGAAATGCTGGTGGCTTCAGAATAATTTGAGAGTCAGCAAGGATAAGCAGAAATGAAACTGCAAGTACTTGCTCATCATTGAAATATCTGAGATGATTTAGAGATAAAAATGTGCTAATTTACTATTGTCAGGGAAAATATGTCATTCAGACACACTCACTAGTCCGAGCATTTTTTGAATAAGCTAATTCAGGCTTTGGGGGCTTCTGAATGAAACCTCCAGGGATATCCATACCCACACACTGGAGTTGGGCAGGGCTGCAAAAGGGGATAGCAGCAGGGGTAACAGCTCTGGGGAATGAAATGCAGCAGTAGGAAGCACGAGCTCCCCAGTGAGCAAAGCCCAGACTTTCACTCCCTACAAACCAGCCTCTTCCTGGAAAGCCTCAACCCAGAACTGGTAACTGGTCACTGGAGGAAATCTAAAATTGTTTGAGAATATATATATGTGAATATGCTTCCATGTTTAAAGAGCATCAACAAATGTATGGTAAATATAGCACAAAGAGAATTCTTGAAATAAGAAAATGATTTGTGAAATACAATCCAAATGTACTTATCTTTAGCACTGTATATGCACCTTAGCATTCCTTAGCATTGTTGCTGAGGGTTTGGGGGGATTTTAGTTTGTGTGTGAAGTCAAGAAACTAAATTTCAGTTTGACATTTAGGTAATTTTCCAGTCAACTGCTACTGTAGAGGATTATTTGAATGAGACCATACTAATTTTAATAAAGTCCAAAGTTTAAATTAGATTCAGTAGTACATAGGTTTAATGCAGAAGTTATTTAAAATTATGTTTTACATAGACCTATTCACAGGATTGCATTTTGATCTGTTTCCTCAACCAAAATTTTGTGAAAAAGATTATTTCAGAATAATTGTTTTGTTAATGTAAATATTTTTCCATTTTAAACATTTTATTTGGGTTTAGTTTCATTTTTCTCAATTTTAAAACAGAAACTTCAAGTGTTAAGAGAATAAAATGGAACATTAGCATTTTTTCCAAGTTTTTATTCTTTTTTCAAGAAAAATACTTTCTAAATTTGATTTGCCCCCAGATTAAAAGACCAAAGTCTAATTACATGTAATTTAAAGCATAAATATTCTGCCTGTTTAGAAAAGCTGTATCTAACTTTTTCATTTTTTCTTTGCAAGACTCTCCTATTTTGTTATTCTCCCCTATTACATGTTGGTGAACATTTTTCTATGGTAGGATTTGACTAGATTCCTAATGTTCTTGGAAAAATTTTATCCTGACTATCAACAACCACTGTTAAAAAAGATCCACTTTTTCCATCTGAAATCTTCTCCTGATCTTAATTCCACCTATACTGAAGAATCTTAACAAACCTTCCTGCTTTTTTTAATATGAGGGCTGTTCTCAAACCTACTCAGTCTGTACTTTCCCATGAAGCCTCAAAGGATGCCAGTCTGTATTTTCAGTGTCCTCTCATTCTCCACATCAGAGTGTTTCAGATTATAAACTGAATATAATTAAAGGCCTAGTGCCTGCAACTTCAACAGACATGAATTTTACTGGCTTGAGTTGAAAATAGTTTGTAGCCATGTTACTGCAGAAACAAAAATGTGGTATAAAAATTTAGGAGAATATTTTAAGATACTTGGCAGCGTTAATGCAATACCAGTGCTTCCAGCAGGGACAAAAGTCAGGTAGCTTTTTGGAACATTTTGTAACTGTAAGAAACATAAAGGCAGATAACATCCTTGCCACTAGAGAGAGCTCTCACACTAAAATAATAGAACATTGCTTTGGGCTCCTTATTTTCAGAGTTGAGAAAAAAATGTAAGAAGGAAAAAATTGTACCATCTGGACTCGTGATGGGAAGATATGACCTGACAAAAAGACGAGTCCAGAGGCTGGTTCCAGCTGGACATGGGGAGAGGGGAACATGTTGTCTCCATTCCTCACTGTGGCAGATTCTGCCTGGATCCCATGAAAGGGAACAAGAAATGTCTGAAAGCAAATAGGTTTATTTTTCCACTTTTGGCAGAGAAAATTTGGCTTGATGGGACATATGGTAGTTGCTCCTGTCTTTTCATTCTACACATGCAAGGCCAAACAGAGTAAGAATGGTTGGGGGTTTTTTGCCATTTTCAGAAGGGGCCAAAATCTGTTCCCAGAAGCAAACCATCAAGAACTATCAACATTATTCAAAGACGTTAATGTTTCCAAAAGCATGGAGGAAAAGGTTGCAAAAACCTTTTTATCTTAGCAGCCGTGAATGCAAATCAGTGCTGAAGAGTACCAGGAACAGAACTGGTATCTTCTGTAGAGCAGATTGTAACTGAAAATTTCAGGGCAAGATGATGAAAGAGTTCAAGTTAAGAGAAAGGATATTTTTGAGCATAATTTTGAGTAATTTAGTAGTTACTAAATTTAGTAGTAGACCTATATTCAAGAATGACACAGAATTTTGAGGAAACTGACATAGGAAATTTTAGATGGTGTTTCTTGTTATTTAGAGCAGTATTTAAATCTTTGTGAAAGTGTTCTGCATTTGATTAAGCTGCTAGAAGTGAACATTTCTAGTAAACATTTTCAGACTAAGGAAGAGAATATCTTTGAGGAAAGTATGGAAAACTTAGAGTCCCAAGTGCCCCTCCTTCTCTTTCACTTCCCCATCCTCCACATACAAAAGATGAACTTGAAGTCTTTAAGGACTTGAATTTCCTGATTTTGTGACTAAGGCTCTATTCTACCCTCTAGAAAATGGAACTGCAGTAAGTTCTATCATGTTATTCAGGTCTTATGTTATTCATTACTTGAGAATTTATATTAATTTTGGCCCTTTTAAATTAAACATGTAATTTCAGAAAGCTTCTGAAAGATGAGATACCTCATATTCCCAGGGGATCAAAGAGGACTCATGGTCTGCCGTCAAATCCTGAAATTTCTTTACAAAAGCAGACATTCCAACAGAGAGATGAAATATTTTTTTTGCCATAAAAGATGTAGTTAGTGGCATGAAAGACAGGCAGAGGAGTGTTGTTAAAATCATTTATCTAAGAAGTTTCTCAATTTGGCATTTTTGTGAATCAAAACCCTTTTGAAATGACTTGTGACTTCAGTCTTCTGTGTGACCAGAGACAGATCTGTAACTGTGTGCGAGGCTGGGTTCCTAATTACTCTGAGATCTAAGGCAATTAAAATTATACAGTTTTCCCCTCCATCAACTTTCCTGTCTGAGAAAAGCTTCCTTTGTTTTTACCTCAAACTCTCAGTACTCCTTAAGATACAGCAATAGCCTAAAATAAGTTTAGACTGAAAACACAGGAATTTTCCTATTCTCTCAGTATCCCTTTTTCTGTCAGTTTACAGGAAGGCATTTGCCTGCTTGCCATTTTCTTCCAATCTCTTCTACCTCCCTTTTGCTTGGATTCTGCTTCCATATTCAGCATTATGTTACAAGAATATGAGTTTTGTGCAAATGAATAGTTAATGTTATAGGAGGAAAGCAGGGGGTAAGTGGGCAGGTAACATTAGATACCTATAAATATTCCAGGGTGTTCCTAGTTGCCCCTGCTTCTGAACAAATCATCCCCTCATCAGTTCAGTTAAGGTATAAGGAGCTGAAATATTTATTTTTGAGATCTAAAAACAGAATTGTTACTATTCTACTGAGAAATAACCTCTTACCTCAGGCTTCAGTAAAGTCATTCAAGGACAGACGTTCCTTTTCACAATCAATTTAATCCAAGTCATTAACCAAGAAGCCCAAAGAAGTTTATAGACCTTAAAAATACAAATAACAGAGTGTGCTATGTCTTTAATTAGTAACACTCCAGATTTGAAATGATGACCTAGAGGTATATAACTCCATAGCCCATTACCAATCCCCTGAGCCACTCCAATCTGGCAGAGACCTTGTCCCTGCCTTATACTTTTAAGTAAGGTTAAGAAAACCTAGGACTAGGGGGTTTTTCTCCTTTCCTTTTCCTCTTTTTCTTATAATTTTCAACTGCCTTCCACAATGCTTAAAAAAGCTCCATATTTTGTGGCAAAATTCAAAATGTTTGAAAAATTGCTAATATTTAAGAAAATGTGGCTACCAATTCTGTTGTAAAGGTTTTTTCAGGAAATGTATTTGATAATCTTCCTAAAAGTGAACATTTTCATGTTGTCATTTTCTTCTTCTTCTTCTTCTTCTTCTTCTTTTTTTTTTTTTTTTTGGTGAAATTAAGTATAAAACAAATACTACATTTTTAGCATGAGATTAGTCATCTATTACTGTAGTGTTACCGTAGTCAACATCATCTCTGATCTCAGAAAGCCTTGCTAATAGTTTTTTCTAAGTCATAAATATGGGGGATATAAAACTACAAATTCAAATTTCCTATGGAGGAGATACCTACCACTGAAAAAAAAAAAACATTACTGTTCTTATGCATTTAAAAATATTATCAAATTTTATAAATTTTGAGCATTGCAACACACTTAAGAAATGGGTTCCTAGTGCATAGAAATCCTGGAAATTGACATTTACTTCTGTGTTGAAGATAACTGTCTCAGGATTTTGTGAAATAAATTATTCAAATATATAATTTCTAATTTACTTAATAGATTTTTTTCAGATTTAAAGTTTTGAATATGTACTGCAATATATGGCATGACATGCTTTTTATGTACTCTTTTCCCTCCTTTTTTCAGGGGGATTGTATTCAAAAATTTCTAAATCACCGCGCATATCAAGAGAACCAACAGACATTCAGTGCTGCCAGGCTGATGTAATTATTTATTTAATTTAACTTTTTTTTTTTTGTCTAGCAACAACGGTAATAGTAGTGTCTCTCTGGAAGCCATCAGGTACATGAAGAGGACTGTGAATCTCTGGGAGAACTTTCAAACACTACCTCAACCATTTAAGGCTCATAAGAGCAAGGCAGACGCTCATAACTCCAGAATGGATACAAAGGGCTTCAGAAAAGTAATTAACTGTCCCTTCCTGCCCTTCAGAGAAAGAATTTCATTCCTTGGGAGGATGCTTGGAGGTCAAATATTTGTGTTTTAGACACCTCAGTCTAATGAGCACATAACAGGAGATAACAGCACCAGTAGTGAGATATAGTTAGCTCATGAACTGGTACTGGTACTTCATATCTAGAAATTTTTGCTTTTATCTTTTTTGTTAGTATGCTAGCTCAGAGCACTGTAATATTATTGCCATCAGTACTGCTGCTGAGTTCCTCGGGCTTAGTCCTTGACATTATGATTTTTCAACATATTTACACATTAGTTAAAGGTGTAGTTCTAAATAATAGAATGTAGAAGGACAAGAGGATGGGGCCAGCCCTTGCAGTGGTGCCCAATGACAGGATAAGGGACAATGGGCACAAACAGAAAGGCAGGAAGCTCTATGTGAATACAAGGAAAAACTACTTTGGCGGAGCAGTGGAGCGGGCTGCCCAGAGAGGATGTGGAGTATCTTTCTCAAGAGATTCAAAACCCACCTGGACATGGACCTGTGCAACCTGCTCTAAATGAACTTGCTTTGGCAGAGTTTGACTAGATGATCTGCAGAGGTCCTTTCTGACTCCAGCCATTTTGTGTTTCTCTGACAAACAACAGATGTTTCAGGTTTCTCCATGAATGCTTTCCCTATACTCTATGGAGACAAACATCCTCGGCCAGCTGAAGCAGCTGCCTGAAGGCAGAAGGCAATTTCAGCCCTTTAAACAGTGAAATGGCAACAAAAGAGGTTTCTGTTCTCTCCATCCTGCAGTCTGTTTTCCTTCTGGAACTGCTTTTAGTTTTTAGATCTAGACCTGACTATTTGTCTCATTTCTGAAGGTTTTCCAGACAGGGTCCTTTGCTATATATTTTTACATTCTTTATGCTATGGTTTACTTATTCTTCATAGAGAGGATTACTTCCTTTTTTCTGTGAACGTCCATTGTCTGTACGGCACTGACAAAGCCAGACAAAGGATGTTCTTTTAACAGCAAAGTGAGATACAGGGTACCTCAAAACAATGATAAAAAAGCCTGTCTGAACCATGTAAATCTGTTTAATTGCAGTTTTTTTCCATGAAGTCTTTATGCCAGAAAAATAGTCTCAGCAACCTCAAAACTGAATAATTTGCAAACATTTTAGGATCTGCTAACATGAAAGGGTTTGTCTGTTTCAGGATCGATTCTGATTGATAATTTCTGTCAAATGGATTTTGACACTATAGTTGAATGGTTGCAAACCTGAAAGTAAAAGTGACATTATATTTCCTTTGAACATGAAATGAAAGGAAGTGTACCTTACCATCTCTAGATGTCTTGTTTAATCAATGTCATTCTTACTTCAAATTTTTATGGCCAAGATACACAGTTGCTAAATTGGATACTACAGCCAGATACCTGCTCAGAGCTGGGGAACAGGTAGGAAGAAGGAGCTGAGACCATCTCCCTGAAGAAATCGCTTGTGTTATATTGCCATATATGTATTTTGAAGACACTGAGGTTTCTCTGGAGACATGCAGAAAAATTGTCCAGTTCTCTTAAATTAAGTAACTAGATTAATCACATTGGATAATATTAATCAAGTGATCAGAGGAAGAGACTGTGTACGCACGAGCAATATCATTTTTTGCTAGAAATAACACCATATCATCAAAAGTCTAGAAGACAACTTCATCCAGACAATAAGATTCTTACAAATATTCTGAAGTTCTGACAGAACCAAACTGTCAACTCATCCTCCAGCATCACCTCCACATCTTACATGGAGAGCAAAAGAGGCAGTAACTGTAGCTTCCACTGCTCTAGAGCATCATGACAAAAAGAGTTTGTGGGCTATAGATACTTCACTGGACAAAAAAGTTGACACAATGGAATGTTTATGCTGTTCACACGTTCACCTACACCACCAGTTAATTTTCCACATGCATCAGGAGAATTCTGAGATAACTGACTTGCAAAAATTAGCTGAAACTTCAGAAAAAGATTTGGGCATAAAAATAGTAATACAACGCTGTGACAGGAGAACTAATCTATCCTGCCATGGACCACAACTTCATTTTGCAGGATATTTCATAAAGACAAAATTTTAAAAATAGCTCATTAGGTTTTCTTGTCTTTTTAGGCAAAGCAATAATCAGTGAGAAGGCAAATTACTGGAAGACAACAAGGAACCTCTGAGACCATATGCATCAGCCTGGATAGTCCTGACA
Organism: Oriolus oriolus; assembly: GCA_013400235.1. Classification (NCBI taxonomy): domain Eukaryota; kingdom Metazoa; phylum Chordata; class Aves; order Passeriformes; family Corvidae; genus Oriolus; species Oriolus oriolus. The sequence goes on from VXBT01002720.1 coordinate 14,874, forward strand.
GGGAAATCATCCTTATTGACTGGTAACCTCTCCAATGGGACCAGTTCTAAATTAAAATTTCTACTAAATAAGAATTTGTCGTTGAAGTAGATTTTCAGGTAATCCATGGTCAGACATACACTGAAACTTCAAGTAAAATAAATGCTTTTAAAAGCATTTTAAGGCAGTGTTTGATTGTCCTATATTTGTTTAACAATCATGAAAAAAATACTATCTTTATTTTAACTACTGATTATCCTTTTCTTCTAAATTAACTTCAAATCCTTTGCTCATATTGAATTAAAGTGACTTCAAACAGAAGTCCATTTATTAAATAATTTATTAGGTCTTTCATTATGTATGCTTGTAAAGATCTTAATAGAGATGTTAAGTAACAGAATTTTGCAAGATCCTAAAATTTCATAAATCTCCATAAATTTTCTTTTTATGAGAAACCTGCTTTCATAGTGTGTGATTTTTTATTCATTCGCAACAAAAATGTTAATATACTGTAATTAAGCTAATATGATTTATCTTTTCACTCATTATATAAGTTAATTTTGTTCTAAAGAAATCCTGCTTTCGAATTCTCTCCAGCAATGCAGAATTAAAGTAATTATAGTTTGGCACAGGAAATTAGTCATAAAGGTCCATGATTTCTAAATTAAATGGAAGTTTTTGCAGGCTGGATTAGCCATATACTTTACAAAAAGGGAGAAAATAAAGGAAATAATTTGCAGTGCAAATTATTCTTAGTGTAAGAACTCACCTTTTGGGTACAAATTTTCAAGATGATAAGTAGCATATTAACAGGTCAAGAAGTTTGAATTTTTTAATCTATTTTATACTTGTCCTTGCTGAGATCATTAAGATCTCTGGGTTTTTTTGTTTTTCTGGTTTTTTTTTAAATTTAGAAGCTGTGAAGATTATAATAGTGTAACAGTCGTAGTTTCCTTCCCAAATCCCTGATTGATAGAAGAATACAGACAGCTTCACAGGTGTGGATGTACCCATTGAAGCTCGTGGAAGTTACTGCACATAAATTTACTAAACCAATGACTATATGACAGATTTTATTGTGCTGCTAATGCAATATTTGCAGCCTCCTTGACTCATACCATCATTCACTGAGATCTTTGAAGCTTCTGTGTTGAAGTAGAGAGATCTTACCAGCATAACACTGGGCCTGGTGTTGATAGAGTGGGTACTGATGAGAATGAAATAACTACAGCGAAGGATGAGTCTGTGACAACAAAAAATACAAGGCTAACTCTATCAGCTTGATATTAAGTGCCATGAAATGCACTTTCCTTTGCCTAGAAAAAGCTGGCAACAGGGCCCTAACCAGGAAAGTTAAAACACTGCTGGAGGTCAGAGGATGAACATGACACAGTAAACCCACTGCCAGGGAGAGGAGAACAAAAGGAATAGGACTTGTTATTGCTTATAATATATTACAAGGTAACGCACTCAAGAACTTAATAAACTATGATCATTGTGATCTACACCTGCAAAACCCTCAGAAATATGCAAAATAAGTTATAGTTACAGAACACACTTTAGGAGTGCTTGTTAGGACTGCTCTAAAGCAAAACAGGGCTGTCTATGAGATCTACTTTGACCAATACCTTAAATAAAATACCGAGGGAGAAAAAGGAAGTAGACTCCTTTTCTCTTGAGAATTTAAAAACATAGAAACTGGAAGAAGTCAAGAGAAAAACAAAAATATCAAATGGATGATGGGTTTTGTTGTTCAATGAAATTGAATGCTTCATGAGAGTTAATCCATGATTTTTTATACAAGAAGCTTAGCATGAGATGTCAGAGAGATGTAATTTCTATACATCTTCACATATGTATCTTTGCTTGAATAAAATACCTTAGTGCAGAATACAGACATCATCTTTTGTAAGATCACCAGTCCATGACATCAATTATGCAATGAGGTTTCCCCTTGAACTTTTTTCCTCTATTATATTTTCATTACTACATTCAGTGTAGGAGTTAGGCTGGACAATTTTCTTGCTGCCATGATGGATGATTATGACATGTTATGAATAAGAGGTGATTAAATATAAACTATGTGTTGTCCATCAATGCAGTTATTATGGAGGCTTTGTTATTAATATATTTTTAATTTCTCAGTTCACGGATGAAAGGATCAGCCTACATTAATAGTGCTACATAAAGGGATAATTTAGTAAGATACCTGGTGCCCTAATCCTGATTCAGACAAACTTCCCATTAAAATATGTGGAAATGGCAGTGTGACTAAACCCTTTAGTTGGTCTTAGACTAAGGGAGAATCTTGTCCTATTCAACACAATAAAAAGTCTAATTCAGAATATTTTCATATTAAATTTTAACCTTCCGTTTAAGGAATATGTTGAAAGTACGGTGTACAGATAATTTTCTTCTTGTTAAGAGAAGCATCATTTATTTGATTCTCCACATTTTTGTCACATCCTTTAGCAATAAAGAGAACAAATGGGTGAAGAAAGCACACTAAAAAACAGCAAACAGAAACTTGACTTGCCTCTCTGTCAGCTTATGCCATGAAATCTATTGAAAATCATCATTAGAAAAATCCTCAGAGTCTGACTTAAAACATTTGTTTGGGAATTTTTGTTTGGGAGTTTTTTGGTGGGGTTTTATTGAGGTTTTTTTGTTTAGTTTTTGTTTGTTTGCTTTTTTGGCCGGGGTTTTTTGGGGTTTTTTTTTGTTTTTTGTTGTTTTTGTGAAATGATAAATTCTTTTCCACTTTTTTTTCTCCAGTACTTTATAGATATTAAGGAGTCAGCTACACATTCCTGCTTTTTTCCATTACCAGTTTATTTTTTTTAACCTTCTTGAGTAACCACAGTAAATTTTGTTGCACAGGATACAGGACAAAAAGTTTAGTAATATAAATAAATAACAGAAAAAGTTTTGTTAATTTTTTTTTCAAAATTGATATTTTTATGGTATTTTATGGTCTCTATTTTTGTTTTTATATTGTGCTCTTAATACACTTTGACTACAGAAATTTCAGAATGTGATTAAATGCTGAGAAAAGGCAGGATTTAAGGAAAATATATAGTAAAACAAATATGATGTGGTCAGAACACAGATTTTCTTTCCCTAGCAGACAATTCAGTGCAGAGCAAAGACTTTAAAAGAAAGTGATTTTTCTAGTTAGAGGAGACAAGGAAGAGAAAGGACATGTGAAGGATATCTTCAGCTTCAGTGAGCTATGGGAGGGGCAGGAATAGATGATAGGAAAAAAATCCTTTTAAGTAAATGAATGTATATTGCAAGAGCTAATTTTATTCTGTGGACAAAATTTGGTGACAAATTTATTCACACAGTGTTTCAGCCGGCCTATGGCACCTCAATGAGCCTGCACCAGCCTGCAGCAGGACAGAGAGCAACCCTGGTGACCTTCCCTCTTATCAGCTGTAACACTGATCAAAGTCTTTCAATCCGGGCAAATAACAGATGCAGCTCCTTTATTTTCCATCTTGGATTTAAGGAGGAAGTAAAAGTAGAAAAATTTAACATTAGATATAGCTGAACCCAGAGATAGAGGAATGGCTGAAGTTTATATATTGACATGAAATTTTTTTCACATGCTATTGAAGCAAATGTTAGAGAGAGAAAGACTCTGTCATTAGCCTAAAGTGAGTAGGTTTTGTTCTGCCTAGGCATGGGTTATGTTTTTCATGATGCTCCTTGCATCAGTTGCAAATTTATTCCTACCTTGTACATTGCCTTTCTCTATTTTTTGCATAATATTATTCATTCCACTTTAAATGAAAAATGAAATGCAGAACCAGGTGATTATAAAAGAAAAATAATTTGATTGAACTATTTTATTTCTATCAAAAAACATTTTCAAGCTATTACTGTACTTGGAAGAAGACTAAAAGGAGCAGAAGGGAAGTTGGAGAAGCAGTCAGTGGGCATAGGTAAGAGATCTAGCACTAACAGAAGCGGACTACTGTTTTACCAATAATTTTGTTGTACTCAGAGTCAAATCACTAAAATAGCAGAACAATTGAATAAAAACAATATGCAAGAATTGAAGCATATTACATATGCTATCCATTTGCAAAGTTGCTTTATCATCGCAGTACACCAATGAAAGGACTCCTCAGTGAAGATCATTTCAACCAAATTAAATATAAAACATTAATGGAGTCACATGTGAGGGGCCAAACAGGGATGCTAAACAAATCTGGAAATCACAAATATACTCTACTGAGTCTCAATCAATTTTTGGTTAATGGTATATTAAGTAGGAGTAATTATTCAAGTTAGGGGTTTCTTTGTACAAATTACAGGTAATAAGCTTAATGTAGATGTGACATAGTTTCTTAATTCTGGCCATTAAGGAAAGTAGATTTAACTCCATTAGGTAACCTCACTTAAATATGACAATAGATAACTAATGACATCTGTCATCAGCATTGATGTTACCACTATGCCATGCATGCTTCCAGAGTAAAGACTGTCAGTATTTCTGTTAGAAAATGATTCAGAGGGCTGTAGCCTGGCTATTTTAAGTAATGGAGGAAGAAAAATTTAGTCCACCCAAGACACAAATTATTGAACAAGGTCTGCACCAGTGATGTCCATGAGAAAGCCTCTACAGTTTATGTGCATAGGGCAGAGCAGGAAGAATGTTGGTAATGTAGAACTGTGAAATGGCATTTAACACATATATGCCTGCGTCAATCTGTGCTTTAGAAAAACTGTCAGCACAGAACTCCTCGAAAAGCCTTATAGAGATGAAACCTGCCCTGTTTAAATGCTCTCTTTTTGTTCTATTCTGAGTTCCTAGTCATCTTCAATAGGAGGATTCCAGCATATATTCGCAGTATGAAGTATTTGCTTCTCATACCTACAGACAAGCACAGATCAAGCATTCACACATTTCTAAACAGCAGCTAATAGCTTTTGTGGAAATATGAGTGATGTCTAATAAGTTTGCAAACTGCAAGTGGCTCAGTTAGTGATATCCTCAGGGTATCTCCTGCAGCCTGTACATTCAGATTTACAGAATAACCTGCTATTCTGTAGCTGAAGTTATTAGCTCAGCACTGAAGAAGTGCTGAAGTTCTTAGTATAAGATTCATTCTCTACCATTTTTGTACATTCACTTCCACATGCCTGTATGTTCTTTTTCCTGTTTTCACAGTGCTTATTTCTTATCTGGTAGGAAAAATATAAGTCAGTGAGTTTCCCTATCAGTCTGATAGAACTGGCTAGAGTGCAGTGAAAATGATGCAAAGAACAGAGAAGATGAATTATGTTTTAAAACTGGGATAAATAACACCATTTGAAACCTATTGTTCTGCAGTACAGGATGGCATCTTCTGAATGAGGCTTAAGAGCAGAACCCATCCTCTCTGGTCTCCCGGATGCCTTGCAGAGACCCCTTTTCCAGCACCTCTATCTAACCCCTAAGCTTGTTCTGGCACTGCAGCAGCTTTTCTCAGCATTTGTGAAGGAGATGGGACTTGGCAACCCCATGTGTGCAGGGCAAACCTGTTCTTGGGGAAAGCAGCTTGCTTCCTTGCCTGTTCTTGTGCAAGAATTAGATTAGACGGTTCTTTCTTCTTCTCTTGATATTTCAGCACTGGACTTAAGTTTTCTGATTTTTAGCTTTGCTCCCTTGAATTATTAAATAAAGGAAAAGCACACACACTGTTAGAAATACCACTGGGACATACCAGCTACGGCCTCCCCTTTTTGCGTTTCCTTGTGCCCTTGCTCGGAAATTCTACAAATGATCCTCCTCTCTCCCCATGACAGGCTGCTCAGAGCACAGCCTTTCTTCTGCAGGCAGGGCCAGTGAGAACAGCCAGCCTCAAAGTCATGAGCTAAATAAAGTATCAGCACTTTTCACCAAAGGAGGAAGACGGGAATTGATACAGCCTTTGGGGTGCAGTAACTGCTGAACAGAACTCTGTGAAGAGACTGCTTTGCTTAAGATCTCTGGGCAATTCCTGCTGTTTTCTGGTGAGCAAGTAGGCAATAATTTATAATGCAATAAGAAAGTATTCTATGTTCTTAAAGATCCCATGTAAATAACAAGTAAGAAACTGCTGGAATAAAACTGATATTGTTGAACAAACAAACAAAGAAAAAACCAAAGAAACCACAAAAAAACATTACAGACTATTTAAGAATCAGTTACATAGGATAAAAATGAAAATCACGGAACAATTTATCCCTTTCAACAATTAAAGCATTTTAAGAAAGAGAAAAATCATTATTTTAATGTGGTCAAAGCCCTCCTTTTCCTTTCTTTCCAGCTAGGCAAAAGAGGTAAACATCATGGCAAATAGAAATGGAAACTTAACTAAGTGTTCTCACTTTCTGTTTCAAATACATGATGTGGATTAAGCAAAAGAAAGGAATTTTTTATTGATAAAAATCAATACAGGTATGAAAGTAAACATAAGCAAAACACACTCAAGTGGATGAGTGAAAATATAGTTCTAGACTGCTAGAGAGGTTACTGCTAATTTCTGCAGACAGGAGCCTGTAGAACACAAGATACCACAAACAGCTTTTCAGACCCTGCTTTCTTCAAAGGTAAAATCAAATGTCAAAACTTCTGCTAATCTACCTCAGTCTGTGAAATCATATGTCATAAAATGAAGACCAAATTACAGTGTTTTCTATTGAGAGTTTGACAGCTAACATACAATAGAGTTAAATATCGAAAAGAAAGTCTTTATTTTACAAGTACAGATGAAAATTTAATGAGAGTTTGCATCCTAATTCACTGAAGACAGATCTACTCTGGATAATGGAGCAGATGTCTCTATGTCAGTCAAAAATGCCTGCAAAGCTCAGTGTGGTGTGTGCAGTCTGTTAGCACTGCAGCCATATCAACAGGACATAGCAAAAAGAGTGCAGTACCGTGTCAAATGGCCCTGTTGACTAAAGCACTGCTAGATCCCATAAGCAACATCTTGGTGCTCTCTGAAATGTGCTTTCTTAGGTATTTTGCATGTGTAATTAATAACTCTATTTTAGATATAATTGGACTCCTCAAGAGATCCGGGGGATATCTGGATAAAAAACCCTCTTCACATAATTTCCTAGGTGTCAAAACCATTATTATGGAAGGTTTGAAAGAAGAGGATGAAAACTTGCTCTTCCACTTGGTGTCTTTCCTCTCGGTGGCCTTCAAAGCTGTCAAAAAAACAATGATAATGTGAGATTCATCTGGGGCAGTGAGATCTTTCTGCCACCAGCTGCATGTAGGGCAGTAACCACATATCACATAAAAAAACCTATAAACCTCTCAGGTTGTTATCTGAAAAAGCCCAGTAAATAAATGCCTCTCACACATCCTAATAGGATATTAGGATGACCTCAACTGGTTCATCTTTGGAGAAAAACACCAGGTGTATTTTAGGTGGTTAGATTTACATGGCATGTAGCTATTTTGAGCTGTCTTTATTCTTCATCTTTCCTAAGAATTTATCACTATGCTCAATAACCACATCCTTTAAACATTTTACACAGTCAGCTTTACAAGGTGAACTACATTTTCACACAGTGAATTTTTTAACTTCTGATGATAAATCTTATGAACAAGGTGAGGGAATGGTCAAAGTAACTAGTTTAAGTTAATTTACACATGAGAATTTTTAATAGGGGTACTGAATTTGGATTTTATAGATTATAAACTTTACACAAAGAGAAATCAACCTTGTTATATAGAAAAACATATGGATTTGAAGATTTTTTTTTTGCTGTTATTTATGCTGTTTTAGGTCAGATTTACTCTTGGCTTTCCTGGAGAATATATTAGTATAGGAATAAGAAGTATGAGTCAAGACAGAAGCGGTTTTACAAGCACAGAACACATGAAATCTGAGAAATCAGGAATGGTATGAACAATGTGTGTAAAACAGTACCTTTATTACAAGTAGGAAATTTCAGAAATATGTTCAAGGAAGTACATTCTAAACATTATTTTAAATGCTCTTGGATAAAAATATTGTCTTCTCTATTTTTAGAACTTTGTTGAAGAAAAACAAATAAATGGGGTTTTTAAAGCCTATTGTATAGCTGTGACTCATGGAAAGTTGGACAAAATCACTGTAGGATAAAATAAATGCCAGAAGTATGAGATAAAATATTCGGAGAGGTGACAAATCCATGTTTCATAGTTGGTAAGAGAGAGCTGGAATGCTGGCTGAGCAGGAAAGATAGTCTTTTAAAAATTGATGGATCCAGCGAGTACTGGATATGAAAAACAGAGCTAGAGTTTCCAAATAATTGTTGCCAGCTTGGATGACAGAAGGGGAAAATTTTTCAGTTGCAATGAGAGAATAATATCTAGAGGTAAAATGAACATATAAAGGAAAAGTGCTTTTGGAAACAAATTGTTTGATGAGTGGTATAAATATTTGATCTTTTGCGTCACATTAGAAAACTCCTTTCTAAAGAACAGAAGAAGTGCAGTGGACTGACAGCTACAATTTAACTAGTTTTTCCTCTCATTTGAGATTAAAATGAAAATCTGTCAGATTAAAGTTTTTTTAATCTCTTCATAACAGAGACTGAAACCTTTCTAATCATATTCTGCTACAAAACAAAATCTATCTTAACAGATGTTTCAGAGGAAAAGAGAATGTCAGGTCAAATAAAATTACGTGGAATGTCGTACGAATGTGGGAAAATGTTACTTTGTTTTTTGTTCCCCTTACATTCTCAGAAATTTGGTTTTTTGCTGTTGTCTCAGTCTTGAAGCTATTCTGAGGAGCCCTTAGCTGGCTGAGAGATTCTGACCTGTGTGTTCAGTGCTGTGAGAGTAGCTTCTGGGGGACAGAGTGGTTTTAGGACATCAAAAAGAGCTGGGATGTTGGGGTCTCTCCGAGTCCAAATAGATCTCAAACTCTGCTCTTCTTTCCAGTTTCTGTATGGTTTTTGCCTGCTCTCTGGAATTCTCACTTCCCCTCTGCCCCACCACAGCAAAGCCAGCCTTTTCCCAGCAAAAGCCACACAGCTGCCAGCTTTGCACATTTAAGGCAGAGAAACCATGAGTGTGGCCAAAGTGACTTTTGAAAATACTTAAATTCTTCAGAATGTGTCCCTAGGGGGATTTCTTTTGCATTGAAAGATTTAGGATTACGGTTTAAAATGAATCAATTAATGATTCATTTAAATTATTTTAAATCATTCATCCACTTCAGCAGGTTTTACCAATTATCAGGGAAAGTAATGGTCCCTTACAGTTAAAGGTGAGTGTTACTTGTGATTTTCTCACTAACCACATGGGTTTCCTTGATAATGACTGATTCAAGAAGGGAAGAACATGAGAATCCCCGTGCAAAATGCAGTTACGATTATCTCCTGTGCTACTTTGCGCTGAAGTAATTAAATATTACCAAGAGTGTGAAGCATTTCTAATATGGTATAAAGACAAAATATTGTTTTGTAATAACTTGAGTTGAAGTTTGCTAACTTCACACATCTGAAAAGCATTTCAACTCACAAAATAAACAGTGAATACTATCCCTGTGGCATTTTAACATTATTTACTTACACTGCAAGAATTTGAAAATGTAAACAGTCTATGGTGTGAAATGCAGGCATCTCGTTCTGTCCTGTGCTTCTACACCTGATATGGTGGCAGATCCAGACAGGCTTGGCAGAAAGGTGCCACATCACAGGTCATGTGTGGAAATGGTAATGGTGACAAGCAAACACTAAGATAAATTCCAAATTCCAACTCATTTTAAAATACATGTAGATTTGATTTGGTTTTTTACCTGAAACTACTAACAATATTAAATCGACAATATGTAGTGTAAGTTAATAGTAAGAAGAATAACAGAAAGCTAAAAACAAATCTAATATTACAGTCATTCTGGCTGATACAAGTAGATTTTTCTCACTATGTTCTTATAATTCTGTTTCTACTTCTCCCTAGAACACAAAAATCAGGAAAGGCATAAAAACCTAATAAGCCTATTTCATTGTTCCTGCTGCGCAAGCTGTGTAGGGTCTATGCAGCCTGACAGAGACAAAAATCTGTTCTTTTCTGCCAATATTTATTCCCTTTTATTTAAGATTCTGAAATGACTTCCCAAATCAACAGTGGATTAATTTTCTTCATTTTCTTCCTTTTCTGTGTAGAGATAAAATCTCTTAGCAAGAGATTTGTGGGTGACCTGTGAGTCACACCATTGGTTAAAGTGGGAAAATCTAAGTACTTTACATTATGTTTGAAAATGATCAAAAACCACCAAACTCAAACATTCAAAGAATACATTTTTTGTTTCCGGTTCTGTTGAAGTCTGAGATTGCCTCTGAACACTCCCAATGAAGGAAAGGACCTGCCAGCAGAAAACTGGCATTGTTTTGACACTGATTTCGGTTTTGTATTTTCTACAGTGCACTGGGACATATTGAAACAGCACCGTTGGTATTTGTACCTGGTTGTTCTTAGACCTACAGTTTTGCTGGGCCTAAACTCAGACTTGCCTTTACTTTATCCTAGATATTTGTGTTTAGATATTTGCTTTCTATATCTGTTCAGTAAACAATGCCTTTTCAAAGGATCACTCGGCACCAAAGATCTTTCATTTGTGCATTTCATGGAACTACTCAATGTTTCCCTAAGCCCAGCAACTGAAAACAAAAGCCATTTGATGGTTCTAACTACAACATTCTTTATGGGCTTCCCATTTATTTGAAAAGGGGACCAAATTAGCTCCAAGGTGTAGTGGGGAAAAGTTCATTAACATATAGGTGAGATGCCCAAGCATTTTTTGACAAAAACTGCCTTGGTGATGAGTCAAAACAAGTAGTGTGTATTAGTGTTGCTATTTTGGCTATATGTATTTTACATACAAATATTCCCCAAACAGGGAATTATTCACAGTAAGAAATTGCTTTCTGAGGATGAAAATTATGAGTGGGATCTCTTCTTAAAGAGCATTAACAATGCCTGAGCAATCACTTTACATTCAGACTCAGTGATATAGGTGCAAGAAGGGGTTTACGTGATTAATTTCCAGTACTGAGATTAAGAAAAAATTGTCAAATTCCAAACTCCTTCATAAATTTATAATGTGACATTGGACAAGGTACTTCACCTCTCTTGTTAATCTACAATAGAGGATCCAATTCTTTGTATTTTCATCATCCAAAAAATAAATCCTTGGAACAAAGTGAGGAATAAGGACTGATTCCCCAATCTTACCACTAAGTCAAATGTATGTATTTAAGTCTCAAATGTTTAACTCAGCCCCGATGAAGGACCATTGTAGAGGAACAAACACGACTAAATATCAGCTCTATACATATAATAAAATTATTTGGGGCAATATTTCAGTAGCTTTACTCCCTTTGCTTCACATGGTTCACTCTTCTTTTCAGTCCTGTTCTATAAGGCCAGAAGAATGTGTGTATTTTATTTTTTAAGGATGGGGAATAAATTATGAAGGCCTCTGCCAAAAAAAGAGGAAGGCGGCACAATTAGGTGAAAACACAGATCAAAAGACAGGAAATCTTCCATCCCCCCTGAATAAATGTGGATGGAAAATGGCTTAAATACTAAAACTTTCTTCCTAGCTGAATTAACTGGGCTTTTTGAACATATTGCTGATACCTAGAAATCTTAATTAAGAGTTGGAAATTATGGCATGTAGAGGGTAGCATTTTCTTAAAGAAAAAGAATAGGCTTACAGTCTCTGAGACAAAACTTAAATCTCTTTCCCCTCATATCTGCTCTGTCCCTTAGCTCCCTGAGAACCGTGACTGTGATGTGGGGAGCACAGTGTGTGTCCACCTTACAAGGAGATGATGAGAGTGCTGTTGTCACCCTTAAGTGACTACCAGCTGCTGCTATCAAATCAAAAATGGCTAGAAAAATTGAAAGGGACATAAGAAAGTAATCCCTTCAAATTGCCACAATATTTACTGGAAAGAGAGGCTTTCAGGGGAAATCAAGCATGTAATCCTGTAAGCCCTCTGCCCAGTCATAGCATGAGCACACAGGGGCACCTATCGAAATATGGTAATGATCACAGTTCTGCAGCCCAGGAAACAAATGAAAATAATGAAAACTTTTTAAAAATAGGAAGGGATTCACTATTCAAGTCTTTTCCATGAGCTCAGAACAATTGTTGCTATTCATAATTAAAAGCACCTAGCTCTATATTTTTGGTATTTATGTAAATTTGTTTAGGACTGAGATGGCAAAAAACTCCCACCCAACAAACACACATTTATAGAAATAGTCACAGCATTATCATGCTGCATAATATAAAAAACATCCATTTTATGGCTGCACAATTTCCTCCTCATAATGCTGTGTGCCAGCAGTAACAAATATGAAAGCAGATCGATTTAGAGTTCAAGTTAAGTTGCATGAGTTTCCCATGGTGAAGCAATTATTCCCTCAGAGGCTCTCATTTTCTTTATCACACCATGAATTCCTCAGAAAACGAATGTGCAGTTTCTACCATGTGGTTCCTTCTATTGCAACAAAAAATCTCAGAAACAGTATTTAAGGATAGACATTTTTCTCTCTGTGGAGGCTTCCTAAATTTGAAGTTTGACCTCTCTACAATCAAAAGCATTTACTCTTGGCAAAATCATGTTCCTATTAATCTAATCTAGGCTATCCTTTTCCCTCTAACCTCTCAACTTATTTATTTCTCAATATTATAGGTTAAAGTTTTCAGTAAAATCCTGGGGTGAATATAATAACACTTCATATCTTGGGGTGCACTGAAGTGGTATCACCAATCTTTTATGTATCTAAGAGCTGGAAATAGACGTCATTCCTGAACCTTTGCATTATACTCTGCCATATCCCTCTGAAATTCTTGGGAAACATTGATTTCAAACCTGCCAACAGGCTCAAAATCGAGTTTCTGCCTTGCAGGACTCAGGTCTTTGGACCTTCAATCTCCAGCTGAAGTCCTCCTGTAACCACCACTGGGAGTGTGATCTCCACCTGTTTTTTCCTCTCTCTGATGTGACCATTAGGGAGCAGTGCTCTGCTGCTCTGCTCTGCTGTTCCACAGCAGGGTTACTCTGCAGAGAAAAAATTCTTACCTAAACCCATCAATTCCAGCTGCCATTCTTGTGGGTATTCCACACAGGGTTTGATGAGAAGAAAAAACAGAAAGGAAAAGAGAAAAAAGAAAAAAGAGAGAAAAAAAGAGAAAAAAGCTCCAACCAACTTTACAGAAAATTTCCTAAGGTGATAGGAATGGATCAGAGAATTTCACATTGGAAATGCACATTGAATAAAAGTGATGATGGTTTTATTTCTAGTTTGATAAAGTATCCTTGAGCATCTTCAGTGGACAAGAAGAGTCACAATAAATCTTCTGGTTTCAAGGGACCAATATATTACAATAATAAAACTGATTCCTTTAAGTTCATCATTCCTTTGTTTTTCTGGTAAATATTATTTATTTCCTTATCTGTCTCTTTTTTCATTTAGTTGCGAAATGCCATAAAACTCATCTGATCAATTTATAAAAGCAAATTAACACCTAAATTCTGTTTTCATTCTCACATTTATTAGACATGATATGAATACATGCTTTAGAGATTTGATTTGCATGAATCTCTTTTTTATATAAATTTCTGTAGGTTGCTAAACTGTTGTTTTTCCTTGTGGCCATATGCAAAAGTAAAAAATACCTCTTTTGTGTAGTGTTTCCTACTGGCTTGGACACAGCCTCTGAAGGCAATATGTTGACATGAAACACTAGACTCAAGGGCTTAAGTGGAATCTGGGCATGTGAACACAAGTCCTGGATGCTGCGTGGTAACCTTTCTCCCAGTCATCTACACTAAAAGACAAGAATGGCTGAGGGGTGGAAGAAGGAATTGACTGTAAAATAAAGATAATATTTTTAATCACCTTTTTCATGAAAACTATGTGCATGCAGACACGCACAAATATATATACACACTTATACCCACTGATTAATTTTCCAGTTTTGGTATGCTATTTTCAGTTGTGGCTGCCTATTGACAGGAAAATCAAATAAAGTCCTGAATGCAGATGCAGAGGAAGAATGATCACACCTGACAGAGTTCCAGCAGAAGAGTCAGGATCAGAGAAAAGACTGACATATTACTGTGAGATGTGGCCCAGTGTGAGTATAAGAATGGGAGGAAAGAGCAGGAGAAATTGTGTGGAGTCGAGAAGGAGACAAGCACAATGAGGCAGAGCTGCAGAAGGCTGTGAAGGAGAGAACAAGAAGTTCAAACCCAACATGGCAAAAGACAGAGTCAGCCCAAAAAAGATATTGTCACCCTAAAGTCTAATTACGTCCTCAGTATCATTTGAAGTATTTCAGCAGAAATATCACAGGTAGTATACACACTTCATCACCACTGAAACAATTTATGAAAACAGAGATTCTTATATGTCTGTCACTAAAATCAATAGTTGCTGCTGAATAGTTTCTGATTTATCCCTTCAACCATCACCTACTTCTTCATTTCAGAATTAGGACTAATAACTGAAAACAATTTTCTACAGTAGGAAAAATTAACGTATTTCTTTCTCTTCAGAAAGAATACACTTTCTTTCCTTTCCTCACTTTCCATGTAAAGGAAATTTAAATAAATAATTCAGGAAAACAAATATTTCAGCCTGGTTGCATGTAAATGAAATTCAACATCTTGCTGATCCCTGGGGCAGTTCCCTGCCACACATGAGCAGCATCCCCTGGAGTTACAGGTGAATGATGGGGCTCAGCTGCAGGCAGAAGGAGGGTTTGCCATCTCTGATCCACAGGGCAGAAGTGGCCTGAAACTATGTTTCCTTGAAATCTGAACTCCCAGCCAAACTCTGCTCTGGTGAAAGTGCATCAAAATAATTCTATTTCCATCAAAATCAATCTATTTCCATGCAATACTTCAGTTTTGACAAAGCATCATTCTCCACATAGAAATACGCTGCAAAATTCCTGACAGGTTTTGTTCACAGGACTGAGCTCGATAAGAGCAGACATCTGTGTTTGCAGCTGGTTTTTTTAAGGGAACTCACAATTTTACAGTTTCCTGATACTTACTAGAAGAAAAAATCTTCAAGAATGTTATTTTTTTCTTTTGTAGAATATTTGTCTGCCTTGTTACACCAAAGGTGTAATAGTGGGCAGCTGGGTCTTAATATGCACCAAATCATAATTTTATTGCAAATGTAAATGATAAGAGACAAAAAGGGAAAAGAGCATGTGTGTCATCTTGAAGTACAGCTGAAACTACAGCTTATCAGCAATTTGATAACTGGTCAGCCAGCAGTGCTCGCTAGTTCGTGACTATTATCTACATGTTTTCCCATTTATTACATGCCAGCTGAGGCCAATTTTCAGCTGGGAACTATAGCAGCTGTCTCTGTGGAAAATAAAAGAATGTCACTTTAAATTTCTTTGCAGCATGACAGAAATGTCAGCTTCATGCTGGAAATGTACAGTGATACACATTTCTTCTGACCTGAACACATTGCATCAATTCATGCTCATGAAAATGTCATTTGTGCCTACTTTTTTTGCTTTTTAACCAATTTCCAAACAAAAAATAAAATCCTTTTCTAGCTAATCACTGCTTATAGTGTAAATTTAACACTACCCTCTCATATAAAGTTCTGAAAGCTTTAAAGATTTTATATTTTTGGTGGTATTACTTTCCACTGAATAAATTTTGATAGAGAAGACAATAAAAAAAAGGAGGGAGAAAGGAAGGAAGGAAGGAAGGAAGGAAGGAAGGAAGGAAGGAAGGAAGGAGAAAGAATGAAGGAAATTCCGTTTTCTGTGTTCTTCACAAGGTACAATAACAATTTGCTACTTTTGCAGTCTGTTTTCTCCTCAGTCTATATAATCAGGCAAGCTATTCTGTTTATCTTATTTTTGGCCATTGACATGTTTGGTCAAGTGTAGAGTAATAAAATATTAGAGATCCCCGATCTTTTAATAAGTATTTCTAGAACTATTTGCTTCTTCCACCATCATCAGCCACTATTCTGAGAGAAGGTAAACTTGATATAGGTCTAAAAAGCTAGTCTTATTAAAAAATATCCAGCTCTAAGCTGTTGGAAAGAAATAAAAAAAGGTCACATTTCATCAGGCTTTAATTTTCCATTCTCATTTACAAAGAGACTCATCTCTGTATTCTTCACAGAAGTATAAAGCCCTCCCTACCTCTGATAATCCTTTTATGCTTTCACATTAATATAACAGAGTACAGAGAATTAATTATTAAGTACTGCTTATATAGTGCTGTAAATATACACTATGTTACAGAACTTAAGATAAGCAATGGCTCCATTCCTAATGAGCTTACTATAATTAAATTCATTGTTGAATCTACATATAAAACGTAGCTAGGAGTCAAACCACATGGGAAAAACCATTAAGCCAGGTAGAGACACAGATGTGAATCTAACTTTTTCCTGGGCTATGAAAATTAATAGCAATTCTAGGCTATGGTTGACTATTGACTCATATAATTCACTGAGCTTTTTGCCTAAGTATCGAGAAAATGTGGAAGTTGCATGTTATACACACACAGGTGAGCTGAAAAACTGACCTGAGATGTCTGATGGTCCATAATGTCTGTAATGGGTGAAGATATTTTGCTTTCAGATGAACATGCTGGATATTAAAAGCACGTAATGGCGTGCTTAGCATTGTAGGCACATTATTTCAAATCAAGATTCATTCTACCCTCAAACCTCGAATGACACAAATCTCTTTCCCTGCCCACATTACAAATCACAGCTGTGGTGTAGTTGTGTGTAATATGTTTCTTTGTTTGAAAAGTGGAATCCTTCTAGGAATCAGTTTATAAATTAACTGTGTCCCTTTCAGGGACTGTTTATACTTACAGGGAAAAGGTGTAGGAGCTCAAGTACAAAAGACACAGAATAAAAATAAAGAAAAATCTGTAATGCTGAGTCTTGGTCGCAGACTGATATTTAAGAATTTACAAGGTAAAGTAATGTGCAAATGTTAATAATTTTATTGTTTTCAACATTAAAAGCAGAAAATAATATGTCTCCTATTCCCAAATCCAAATGAACCTGTTCTCAAATATAATTTCACATTCTGCCTATTAGGTTGGCAATCATTCCACCTCAATCTCACATATGGAAGACTTTCATCACAGGCACTTGAACAGCTTCCTAGGGAGAAATCCAGTCTCTTCTCTACATCATGCCCATGAGGTTGCTTGATGTGAAAAGCTGCAATTGGGTGCTATCTCTAATTTCATGATATGAGCAGAGCTGATCTGTTAAGAATAATTTACCTTCCTTTAGTGCTCCACTCGCTTCACTTGGAGTAACAGACCTCCTCTGCTCTTTGGGGTTGGAGATGAAACCCTTTGCGAAGCAGAAGGAAGGACATGGGGTCATTTGTGCAATCAATTTCTTCTCTTATCCCAAGTGTATAGATCACCTTATGTGATGGTCCAGCATGGCAAACCAAACACAGCCACACCCCACAGCTGCACTGCTGGCTGGCTCTGTGCACAGCCACTGGGTTGGGTGGATAAGGGCAGGAAAGATGAGAATTTTTAATCACAAATCACAACTGTCTTGATCTGGATAGAAATCATCACACTAGAGACAAAAGAATTTGTACACATACACTATCCGCTTTACTAGGCATTATGCATCAGCCAAAGTGCCAGGGGAAAAAATCCTAATTGTTGGTTTCAGCAATAAAGCTTGGCAACATACTGTTAAACTGGGATTTTTGAAGGCTAACCTTGAAAATGTAGGCATATATTGTTCTACTCTGAATATTGCCCATATAATTTCTGCAGGAACCATGCAGCATTTTTATTTCTAGCAGATTATCTCTATTGGGACAACTTCTAGATTCCTAGTGTTAAATACAAATTCATACATTTCTTGTTTATTCGCAGCATATGTTCCTTGGCTATAGTACATGACACACACTGTGTGTTGCTTCCATAAAACAGATGTTACAAGGAAACCAAAAAGCATGAATTTATCTTTAATGTTAAAAATACCCAGAATAGCACAAAAATACTAGCAGAAGAATGCTAGATGCAGAATCAAAAAATCTATAATTTTCTCTAACAGTGCCAACTGAAAAGTATTTATGTAATGAATAGTGATATAAAGATGGGCCCAGCTTTATGAAGTCTTTATTTTCAGTTATCTTAAGCATGTTTTAAACCACTGAATTTGACTCTTCAGAATTTTGCATATTGACTATGCAACAATATTTAATTCTTTATTTACTCAAGAATTTACAATATAGTAAACTTTAAATCCAATGCACTAATTTAAAATAACTAAGGTCTATTTGACATATTTAGACTACTAGATTTCCACAGTCATTATGAGGAATTTTTTTCTGAGAGCAGATACTTTTGTATACTTTCCTCTGTTAACATCAGTGTTGTTATCACTTAAATTGCACTAGCACTGATGTGGATTTCCTTGAATGCTTATTTTTAATCTCTTTTGCATTCAGCACAGAACTCATTCTGCTACTCTAATAATTATAATTTATCTGGATTGTCATGTCTTCTCACAGTGACAGACAAACTGGTGGGGTCAGTGACATTTTGATGCTGTTAGCCAGCAGAAACATCATATAAACTGGATGTTTTTCCTCATTTTGAGATGGGCCAGGATAAACCAATGGTCACATTGTATCACTGCTAACCTCTTGAAAGACAAATGAGAGTGAAAAGTGCTTATGTTTTAATTTCTTCATGAATTGATTGATCAGGTGGAGGAGTGGTAAGATTCTTAAGAAAAAGTCCTTCCAAATTCTCTTGATCCATCAAATCATGACAGGCCTTTTCAAATGAAAGCAGAGACAGTTTATCTCTTTGGGTAAGAGATGTTCATGTGAACTTGACAGGGAGTATCACCAGAGTTCCTTTCTGAAAGCTTAGATGAATTATAGTATCTGACACTTCACCAAAGCTTTCTTTATCTATTTAGAGATTTTTTTTCCTAGATTCCAGTTATTCAGCCTGATTTGAAGAAATTTCCTGTGTGAAAGGGACAGTGGAACAAAGTTTTTGTCTTCTATTTAAAAAAAAAAAAAGTTGTTTAATGCATTGTGAGCCATTTCAAGTGCTGTTACAACCAGAAGTCAGTTTTTTATCAGAGATAAGATGTTTCTTCCTGTGCATACTTTAGCTGACAGATTTACTCCCTATCTGTATTGAGCACGTATTGGCCACTTCTAACTAATGCAACTCCACCGTGGGTCCTGTACAGTGGAATGTGAGCACCACACCTCAGTCAGGAGTGGAAGGCTCCAAGCACGAGAGTCACGGGAAGGATGTAATGATTTGCTGTATCCCTAAATGAGTGGTACTGCTGTCCAACTTCCATGAGAAAAAATACTAAGAGATGTTTCAAAATTAAAGGATGTTTTCAAATACAAATTATTTCCTTTTCTATTGTTCATTATATTTTTAAGGAACGCATCCTGATAGCTTAGATGTGGTACCAGGGGCTTGCTGAGCAGCTCATATCCCTTTGGTTCAGTGCATCACGAGATTAAGCATGTACAGCTGATCATGCATCTATGCACATCCTCAGCACAGGAATCTCTCAGGTTCCAAGGAGAGGAAGTGAAACTGAGAAGGGATTTTTTTAATGCTCTGTGAATTTATGAGAATGGTTTTGTTCAAAAAAGAAATCCAGTGCAATCTGAGTCAAAAGCTGAGGAGTGTAGAGGCTGATTTAGAATAATAGATTTATTTTATTTTATTGCTCATTCTATTAAGAATTCCACTAATATTTTCAGCCTACTAAGACAAAAAAAAAAAACCAAAAAAAAAACCAAAAAAGAAATGAAAAAATGAAAATTTAATTCTTAAATAATATAACAGGTTTCAAGTTCAAAAGCCTCCACTGTCTCAAATTCCAAAATTATTTCTAATGGAAATCAAAATGAACTCATGAGCAGCCCAAAACTCTCGAATTACCCTTCTAAATATCCAGTAAATGCATGTATTCAAAAAAAATTCTGTGGGAAAAGAGTAAGCATGATTAAACTAGATGATGCAATGCATTTTTCACCCTCATTAATAAGTATATTTTTATAACCTATTTATTATATGCAATATATAAACTTTCCTGAAGATAAATGAAATGTGCACTTTACATATATCTGGGTGTAAGTAAAAATGATGCATTTTTCCATTATATCAGCCAAGACCTGGATCTTTAAACTTTTAAAGAAACAAAATGAAATATAGCCCTTTTTCAATGCTGCTTACATATCATAATCTTGTGCAATTTATCCATACATAACGTACAATAAAATTGAAATTTGATTCTTGCAATCACATCATACTTGTTTATTTAAAGGTCAACCATTACTCTTAGAAGTAAACCCATTAAAATATTGTGACATAAGGATGTAAATTACAATGCGTCTAAATGTGAAGTTATTACTTAAACATCAAATGACACTGAAGACGTGACTAAAAACTAAACAAGATTCATCATTATTCAGCTGGAAAAATCAAGATCAGGGAGTGAGTATTGTTTTTTTGGAGCAGTCTGACAGAGTTTGGCCTGAAATTTTAAAAACTTAATGAGATTGTGCTTTAAAAAAATCTGATATTTTCTGATACTCTGTTTCCTTTCCAAGATACAGACAGTCATCTGAATGTTAACTGGCTGTAGCCAGCCAGCTCAAACTGATTTATGTAGGAAAATTAAATGAAACAAGGTCAAAGCACCTCTGCATGAGAAATAACAGTCAGAAAAATATATCGGTACTGTATCAATTTGTAATGTTATCTTATTTTATCCTGATTGCTAAGTGGATATATTCCTCATCCTCCTCATTAAAATAACCTCACTGGAAAAAAATGAAAAGGATTACATTCAAAGAGCATGGATATAATTCATGCCTAAAAGCAAATGCAAAAGATAATCAACTGTCTTAGAAGAAAGTCAAGAGGGCTTCTGTCTGAGCTACAGCAGTGGGTCTGGAGACCAAGTTTGCTAGGGACCAAAAAGCTCTGAGTGGAACAGATGCTGAGACAAGGTACTTAAATGAATGAGGGAATGCAGTATCTGTCATCAAAGTGTGAGCTAGTAGCGTGTGACCTATTTAGTCTAGTGAAACAGAGGCTGAGAGAGGATAATATTGCTGTCTATAAAACCTTCCAGAGAGGGGTTTAAGCTTTTGGGAGGAAGATCTTCAAGCAAAAGGATATGTAGAATCATGGCTGTGAATACATTTAGACTAAAAATGTAAAAACAGTCAGGGAGTCAGAGCTCAAAAATGCATGTATTTAACATTGGACATAAAACATAAGAGGAAAGCCTTGCATTAGTATGAAAATGTTAAACAAAGAAAACAGTTACTTTGCTGTGGCAAGAAAAATCTGTCAAACTATCATGCTGAGATCTTTGGTTTTGGTTTTTTCTTTTTTTCTATTTTAATACTTTAATGGCTTATTTTGGCCATTGAAAAGGGCAGTTGCAATCAGCTGGCTAACACCCTTATCATCATTGACAAAAATGTGCAGCTCCTGTCTGAAACACAGAAGGAACAGCATCAGAATATTTGGTTATTTTTCAAATCCCCAGATTTGATAAAATTTACCAGGGCTGCTTAAATAAGAAAAAATTTCTCTGAGAACTTAGATGTCTGAGCTTCCAAATCCAACCAATCTGATTGTATTTAAAAGTAAGTGTGGTAGTGAGAAAGGGGAGCTGGAAAACCAAGGCCATGGATTTTGCTGGCTTATTTCAACTGCTGGAAATAGGAAGTTTTACTGAAAATTACACGCTGTTAATATCACTTAGAGCAGTGGCAGATCTAATATTTGTAGCTGGTAGGGAGTCCAACAGAATATTTTGTGGTAGGTGTGCATGTTTGCATGACTGTGTGTGCTGAGTGTGTGTGTGCATATAAGTCAGAAAAGCTCTAAGGGGACAGTAGCAAAGGGAACAAGACAGTGCAGCTTTCTGTCTAGATAACATCTCCAAGGCAAGACTATTACTTTATTATACTTTAAAAAAGGTCACTATCTTTTAAAGGACCTTGTCAATGCACTGTCTTCATTAACTTCCGAGGTTGCTATACATCCGCTCTGTTGAGTTTGGGAGAAAGCCAGCAAAATGGAGGGACACTGTGCAAGAGTAAGGCAGCAAAGAATGCCACAGAACATTTGTTGGTTTTATTTGTCAGCTCAGAAAATCTGCCTTGTTTAATCTCCCTGTAACCAGGAGCAACCAGCTCAGCACCCTCCTAAAAAGAAATCACGGTACCCAAGAGTGTCCATCAGCTTAGGTGTTCAGTCCCATTCCAGAGGGGCACCTCAGAGCTAGCCAGGGAAATTCCCAGTAGGGCTGCAGCAGGAGCACGGCCTGTGTGGAGCAGAGCCAGCTTCCAAGTGCACCTTCTACACTAAGTACAAGAGAGAAGGAAGGCTCAGAAAGTTTTCACCAGGAGTTATACAGTTCTGGTGGGGATGGACACCATTACCCCCAAGGAAAGAATCAACCTTGATGGAGATTGTAACAGGAGATGATTAACTGCCAACCTGTATTTGTCAGGAAAACGTCACAGAAAGCCAATCTCATTTTCTTCTAAAATTAGCAAAAAGAACAGGTAAGTAGACCAGTCATAAACATACATGTGATGCCAGCAAGATTTCAAACTGTCTTTGTTAAGACCACAAAGTTCAGATGAAACTCATCGGATAGGTACAAAACCATGCTGTAAAGCTGTTCTTAGAGGCTGCGAACAAATATCTGCTTTGGCACATTGGTTGTATCACAAATGTTCATCTACGGTTCAGTTGATGTAATTTAGAGGAGTTTCATTAATTGCTCAGATGACATAACTGGTTGTTTCATATGTCATATTAAAATTATCTAGTAAAATTTAAATGTTCTGAGATATGTTGCAATTTATCATAGATTCATAGAATGACTGGGGTTGGAAGAGGCCTTAAAGATCACCTGGTTTCAAGTGCCCTGCTGTGAACAGGGATACCTTTCACTAGACCATTTAATATGGAAAAGTGAAATTCTCTCCATAGGCAAGTAAATAATTTATACATATTTGGGATGGAGAACAAATAAACAGCTTACAATACCACCAAAAGCATTTGTGGCTTATATTGTGACCAGAAACTGAACTTACAACAATTGTGTCTGACTGTTGCAAACACTCAAACACCATATTGGCATGTTTGAGCAGAACACTTGAAGTAAAAGAAAATAAATAATATTATGGTGTACTCAGGGATTGAAGCACCTAAGCCAAAATACTATTCTTAGTTTTGATTACTATATTTTACAAATTATGTGACCGGATGAGAATAGATGAGATGAAAGTAATAAGGATGCTCATGTTGTCTAAAAGAAATGGAATGCTACAGGAAAATTTCAGAAAACCAAGGTTATTTATGCTAAAGAATATAAGATAAAGAAAATAGGTGATAATATATAAAATATTCATATAAAATACAGAGAAAGAGAATAAAATTTCTTCACTTACACAGAGATGGAAAAACATTTTACTTAATATAGCAAATACTGAAGTTGAGGTTAAGAATTAAGACAAATGTTGTATGAGTACCAAAACAGAACACTTTTAAAGTCTCCAAAATGGTAAGATTTTAATAATTTAAACAGATGTTTTTTAAGAATGAGAACTGATGTGCTAAAGTGCTTCCCAGACTGTTTACTTAAGGAATAGAAAAAAGATATTTAACAGTAAGGTTTGATATACCTTTTCAAGTAGAGTCATGGTGTCAAAAATCTCAACCATTCTAAGATGGACTTTGGCACATCTATGAAAGACATGGTCCGGCTCTTGACTCATGCTCAAAACTATACCCTGTTTTCCAAGCATGTAATCAAAACAGTTTCACAGAACTTGGTTTTAATACCTACCTTCCGTCAGCTTCATCTAATACCTACTGAAGGCAACCAAAAAATTCATACTTCAATCAGGTTTTGTCAAGCTTCCTCTAGCACCTCACATCTCAAGCATTTCATTTGAAGCGAGTGTACCTAGTGAAAGAGTACAGGACTCCTCACTCAAAATGTGAATGGTATCATTTGGCCTGAAGATCACTTCACGTAATCATTTATATGATGAATGAATATGAAACAAGTGAAAGAGGGACTCGAGGCTAAAGGAGTTTAAAAGGATTTTGCAAGTGTAATGACCATATCCCAGTGAGTTTCAAAGGAACTTCATTACTTTAAGTACCTTTGAGACCCCCATGCCACAAAAACAGTGTAAGAGTTGTGCTGTAAGACACAGAGCATGTGCAGTTCATCCTCCTCTTTCTTTGGGATCTGCAGATATACAGAGACCAGTTTAATTCCATTTCCAGAATGTACCAAGTTAGGTCAAAGTAATTGCCTTAATGCCAGTTCAGAAAGGACCCACATTGCCTAAAATTTTCTAGATTGTAGTGCTAAACCTCAAAGATCGCAAAGCTTCAACAAAGGGTTTTGGAGAATTCCAGAGAACTGTAGCAAAATATTACACCTTAAAAATTGGTCAGAATATTTTCTCAGTTTTAAAATTAATTTTCAAGTGTATTTCCTAATCTGATTTTTTTTCCTATATATAGCTGATAAGTTATCACATTATTTGTCTTAATTCAAATAATGAATAGATTTAATTGCTAGTTACTTGAATATCTCCATTTTGAGTTAATAAAAATTGCCAGCATTTTTTGTTAATTTTAGATTTAAACTGGGAATTACAGAATGCCATCCTCCCACATCATATGTACAAGCAATTTCTTTATAGTGTATTTAAACTCTCCATAGAGATTGTGTAGCACTTTTTTTTTCAGGGAGCATCAAGCATTATCCTTGATTAGGCCTTATTCACTTCGATGATATTTAATATCAATATAACATGGACCCTATGTATTTTATGGTGTTTTATTTTGGACTACATGTGATCTAATCTCTTTAACCCAATGCCTTTAGCAACTGAAGCACATTTGATGTGCTACTGGACAACATCTTCCAGTCCTGCTTCATGCACGAAAAATCCATGCTGTGCACTCAGATCATTCTGTGCTGTGAACAGATGTGAAGAGAATTGGAAATTCTGCTCAAAAGTGCATGCCTCATCTAAAATAAACATTCATGGACAAACACGCTAGGAAAGAAAATTCCAAAGTGCCATTTTTTATTAAGTATGAGAAAAATATGTTTGGAAAACTGTCCAAAGGAAATTAAAAATGAGATTTATGTTTATGTTTTCATTTGTTCATATATGAAACACATAATTTAGAGTGAAGGGGGATAACTGTGTTGCAGTATAGAACAAAGCCATTTTAAATTGAAAACAAGAATTAGTAACTGCTACAGGCATTTATCAGCTAATGTGTGAATTCTACACCGTATTATAGAGGAATGTAGTCAATACTGTGATCAGTGGCTCAAAAACCAAGTGAAGATGAATCATCAGTCGTGACTCCCAGGGGTCGAGAGGCACGGATACGTTGGAGTGAGTTCAGTGAAGGGCCATGAGAGTGATTAGGTGATTCAGAGATTTTGACATATGAAGAGATGCTGAGCAAACTGTGGTTTCTCAGCTCAAAAAGAAAGGGCTCAGGGGGTTTGGTGGATCTTACCAATTCATGTAAATACCTGCCTGGAGCAGAGTAAGAAAGATGGCACAGCCAGTCTCCTATTGGTGCCCAGTAACAGTACAGGCAGGTATGGGCACAAATTAAAATACGGAAAATTATATTTAATTTTTTTTTTTCATTCTGTGATTTTGTGATTCAGTAAGTGCTTTATTTCATTTTTATGTAAGGGGAAAAATGTTCTCATGTATTTGCATTCTTGCAGAGTACAGTGTGCAGGAACTGTAACTTATACCAAAAGGTACAGGTTACTCAAATTCAAAACATTTAAAAGTGTATTTCCAAGAAAACTATTTACAATACAGTTCCCTAAGCTAACATTGCAATGAGTTCTGTCTCTGTTTGTAAAAGCTGACTCTGTGATGTTTTGAAGTTTAAAGCATGATTTTGAAGCAGGGAACTTTCAGCTCTTTTCCCTAATTACCTGTTGCTTTTGAGTTTGCAGTGACTGTAAAGTTTTTTAAAACTGTCTTCTACTTGCTGGAAGTAATCTAAATTCTATCGTTTACTTGAATTCATGATGTTTAGTAGTTAGCATTGTAGTCTTCCAGTGGTCAGAGAAATCCTTTTTATAACTACTGTTATTTTTATTTTTTATGTATTTTTGTTAGCTTTCTTTTTTAGCAGCCTGTTACTTGCAGAACTATGTGAACACTTATTGTACACTAGTACACATCTAAAGTGACTGAAAGATGTTTTTCTTTATATTTACTATATCTACAAGCTATAATTCTAAACATAACCTCTTGCTCCATGCACTTTTCAGTAGTATTTCTCAAATGTTGTCTTAACAACAAAACGTTGTCTTAGCCTGTCATAAAGGCTATCGGCAAAGGCATCAACAGAAATTTAGAGCTTTTTAATGAAGCACTAGGGTACACTGGAGTGGACTCTAAAAAGTCTAAATGATAACTATTGAATACTACATTTTTCTTTATATACTTCAGGTTTCTAATAAGTCAAGGACAGAAAAAACATTGTACATGTATTCACAATAGCTGATAGAAAAGAGGCTTAGCCCTGACTGAAGTAAATTAATTAGAAGACACATCAATACACTTACAAATATCAGTCCATTAATGCCATTGTGAAAGAAAATTCTTTCCAGCATAACACTTAAGAAGGAGCTTTTTTGTTTTATATAGGTAGTGAAGAATTTGCTAAGATAGGGCAATAAGTTTCAAATAGAAACATTACATAAGCAATCCTTTTAATAATTTAGAAAATTTCTTTTTCTATCCTTTGTAGACTGATTTAAATATTGCCTATTTAGTTACACTTTAGAATAGTGACCTTACTTATTGGTATATTAAAAACAATGTGATGCCAGGGAAAGTTTACCTTTATTCACCAAAGGAAAGCCTCTGTTTTCAATTACACCCATATATCTATACAGTGATTTAAACAGACACAGAGAGCAGAGTTCTCTGCTAGATTTATTAAATAAGACCTCAATTCAGGGGAAAGAAAATGCCAGTTTTTAAGCAGATCCTTTGATATAAGACTATTTCTAATACATGTTAATTTGGACAATGGATGATTCATTATATGACACCTCAACTATTTCAACAAGAGGCTTGATGTCTTATTTTTCATTTTCATGGCTGCTGCTTTTTTTTTTTACCCCATGTGAAAATTTAACCATTCAGAAAGTATAGAGACTATAAAACTAGGAAAAAGTGGTAGGCTTGCCCCTGAGAAAGAAATCTCACCAAGATGTGTTCATTGATGGTTTGAGCTATAAAACTGATACCATGCTGTGGTTGCCTGCCTGGCACTTCGTTAATTCATTTCCTCCTGCTAGTTTTCCTAGCGGTGGAGGGTTGCACAGGGCACTGGGAAAGTCACTGTGCTTCCTCCTGCTGTTTTGCTGCCAGGCTGGCAAGGCTGGTGCCTGGTGCTCACAAGCACACTGGGAAGAAGCCAGAGAGCCTTCTCAGACTCTCCACTCCACTGGGGCTCTTGGAGGTCTGGCAAAGACTGTACTGTCTCATCTTGAAAAAATAAAAGAAGCATTCAATTGTATTTAGTTATTTTTATACATCTTTTCTCTCTTGTAAAACTGAAGTTGGAATTAGAGATTGAGCTGATGCAAAATCCAATGCCTAGAACTGAAGCCATGATGAGTTTCCAAAGTAAACATAGATTCTATGGTAGCAGCTGTTCTCTACAAGACCTATGTGAAAAAAATCTCTGATCTCTGAGAATAAGAACTGCCAGTTTTGACATTCCAGTAAAATGCATTTAATTAAAAAAAATATCAAGCCTCAATTCTAGCTCTACCTAAAAGTTGTATCACTGAATTTAATAATCTTTTGCTTGTTCTTTCTGATAACACAAACTTAAGACTGGACTGTCACATGAATGAGAAAGTAAACCATGGCTATTTTGTGCCATCCTTTTTCAGATGGCATGTAAAGCAATACCTTGTTTTAAAATTTTCAAAATCTTATAAAACTTTATGCTCATGTCAAAATACCAAAACTGGACAAATAAATAACAGATTTCATTCCTCTGAGATAGTTTACACTGCAGCTTCAAATTAGAAAGAAACCTCATATTTTAGGTGCCTTGAAAGTGGTATAATTTGAATGAAAGTGATAAAAATTTTGTTTGTCCTCTGCCTGCCTAGTACACCTTGGTATAGTTTAAATTTAGAAATTAATATTCATAATTTTCTTGGAGATCCCTTGCTGAAAGATGATATGTAGTAGCAATCAACTACCATTGCTGAAATTGTTCTCTTTATGTTTGGCAAACCATACTCTTCTTTGGCTTTTCATTCTAAAAAAACCAGTTTAAGTGACGTATACTTGACTTCTTGCCACTAGAAATATCAATCTTGTCATCTAAGCCACCATTAAGAGCTCTCTAGAAGATTACCAGGTATTTACTGGTAAAACAGAAAAATCAGGCAATTAGAGATGAGGTACAGTGGTTTTCACCTGTCTCAGAGCAGTTGGTACATCAAGGCATTTGAACTCCAGTGGTTGTCCAGCAGATGAAGAAAGGTTATGCAGAGTCAAGGAGGATCCCTAATTAATCCTGTGGCTGCAGGAACGTTTCAAAGCCAGTGAATTACTGCAGACACTCTAAAAGGTACGTTAATTTACCTGTGGATCTCCCTAGTCAGCTTGGGTTCTTTCCCTGCATTGGACCTCAGAGGCTGACATCTTCATGCCTCATGCTGTGGTGGCATGGGTTTAACCACAGTCCAGCTTCCAGATCCTGTGTTCTGTGAGAATGCAGCAGTTAAGCAATGAAACAGATTGGATTTGGGCCTTAACCGTCCCCTTGGCCCCACGCTGTCTAAGCACTAGCACACAAATGTAAGAAATCCAAGCTAACAAATGGAGCAATCAGGTAGAATATGGTGACTTATAAATAAACATCAGCAAAACTCCTGAAGGAAACACTGCACATTAATAGCTATCAGATATAATGCTTCAAGAAACAGCAAGAGAAGTATAAAACTGCTGAGCAGAATAATTCAAATGTTACCATAATTTGCCCTCTGGTGGATATGTATTACGTGTTATATGAAATTCTATGAATTTGCACAATTTTCCCTCACACTCTCATATCATTTAGTGCATGGAATGGATGATGATTACTTAATGAGCAGCTACTCAAGATTTTTTTCCCCTGTGTGGCCCCAGGCTTTATTTACTATAGGAAAGTAAAATCTGCTGTAAAGGCAGAATAACTAATTATCTCACGGTCTAAGCCACTCTCCAAAGAAGTACCTGAATGCTTTACAGACATAGAGTTTGGCACAATCCAGTCGGGTTTTNAAAGGCAGAATAACTAATTATCTCACGGTCTAAGCCACTCTCCAAAGAAGTACCTGAATGCTTTACAGACATAGAGTTGAAACTCTTGCGACAGGGTTTTAATCCCCTGTCCACTTAAAGATGGTCTTGCGAAGAAGAATTCTCTGGGAAAAGTGTACTATGTTGCTTTCAATTTTACAGGACCCTGCACCTGGCTTGGGATACTTTCAGACACACTATAGGTTGGGTGGAGAAGTGACTGAGAGCAGCCCTGTTGAAAAGGACCTGAGAGTGATGAAAAACTCAGCATGAGAGGGCACCACGTGCTGACAGCACAGCAAGCCAATGGAATCCCGGGCTGCATCGAAAGGAGCCCCCTCAGAAGGTCGACGGAGGGAATTGTGTCCCTCTGCTCTTGCGAGACCCCACCTGGAGTACTGCATCCAGCTCTGGTGCCACCGAAACAATAAGGACATGGAACAGTTGGAGCAAGTCCAGAGGGGGCCACCAAGTTTATAAGGGGACAGAAGCACCTCCCCTATGAAGTCAAACTGGGAAAGTTGTTCAGCCTGGAGAAGTTTGCATGGGGAACTCATATCAACCTTCCAGTATCTGAAGGGACCTGCAAGGAAGTTGGAGAGGGACTCTTCGTCAGGAACTGTAGTGGTAAAAGGAGGAACAGCTTCAAACTGAAAGAGAGCAGATTGAGATTAGATTTTGGGAAGCAATTCTTTACTGTGAGGGTGGTGGTGGAACAGTTTGCCTAGAAAAGTTGTGGGTGCCCTATCCCTGGAACTGTTCAAGGCCTGGTTGGATGGGACTTTGAGCAACCTGGTCTAGTGAGAGTTGGTGTTGCCCAAGGAAAGGAAGAGAGAGTGCACAGTTTTTCCGTTTTCATAGTGAAATTTCATAGTAAAAGTAGAAAAATCTTGAAAAGGTGAAGTATCTGGAGGCATTCCCTTAAAGAAAAACTTCTCAGTGAAGGAAGCTAGTGCCAGGCAGATTTTAAAAAAGGAAATGCAATCAGTCTTCCTATTGATTTATATTTATCCTTATCTAATTCTGTATATAATCTAAATTTAAATCCATCTACCATCTACTGCTACAATTTCCATCCACTGGAAATTAAAATCCGGTTGTTTACCTCATGGTGAATTATTCTATTTACAGATACTTCATTTATGATTAATCAGAAATTTCAATTGCATGAGCTAGGTAGGTTCATTAATAATGCACATGATGGAGCCCACTAATCCCAACCCACAGCTTTTAATGACCTCAAACTCCCTTTCTGTGTATGTACAGATATCTTGCCTCCAAACAGCATGGTTTTTACCTCACTTCCTACTCAACCCTGTAACTGGCTACTCAATTCCTAATTATTATTAATGACTCAGTTTACCCTGAGGAAAATATTCACCAAAGCAAAAGCTACCGATTACACATGGCTCATTAAAGTCACATTACTTTCAATATTTAAGAGGATACTTTAAAACCATAAATAACTCATTAAACTAGCTGCATCACCTTACTCCTCTGATGTGCATGTAGGAATGTATTTAATCTTATCCCTTAGCCACCATCAAAGCACAGTCATGAAATTTACTTTTTCATACTGTTTTTTTTGAGAACTGAAATTATAGACATTGGTTAAAATAGTCATAACCTAGAAGGAAGAACTTATTTGTGAAAAAATTTAAAAGGATTAACAAAAATATGTTATTTGAAGTACACAAGTTCTTTTCAATAAATACCAGGTTTGATTACAGAATGTTTGGGGTCAGAAGGCACATCTGGGGATCATCTGTTTCAACATCCATGCTAAAGGAATGAACATGTCCTTCCAAAGCCACAACTTGACCTGAACAACTTGGTACTTAGTACACAAACAGGCACGAAAATAGCAAAACCTTTAAATTCAGCAATCTTCAGCTTCTGTGGAAGTCCTGAGATAGAGAAGTTTTCCAAGCTTAAAACCAGGATTCCAGATGCCAGTGTGAAGTCAGTCTGTGGAAATAAGCAGAAAATGCTGAAAAGGATCACACAGTTCATTTGTATGTAGTTGGACCCCATTTGTATGTATCTTTGGACCCACTCCAGGAGCTCCCTGTCTCTCTTGAACAGAGGAGCCCATATCTGGACACAGCACTCCACAGTGGCCTCACCAGGACTGAGTAGAGGAACAGGATCACCTCCCTCAAC
Organism: Oriolus oriolus; assembly: GCA_013400235.1. Classification (NCBI taxonomy): domain Eukaryota; kingdom Metazoa; phylum Chordata; class Aves; order Passeriformes; family Corvidae; genus Oriolus; species Oriolus oriolus. The sequence goes on from VXBT01002720.1 coordinate 46,463, forward strand.
CTGCTGGCAGTGCTCTCCCTAATGCACCCCAGAATACCTTTGCCCTTCTTGGCCACAGGAGCACTGCTGGTTCATGGCAGCTTGTTGTCCATCAGGACCCCCAGGTGCTTCGCAGATCTGATTTCCAGCAGGTCAGCCCCCAGCCTGTACCAGTGCTCAGATACCCTTAGATATTCACATGAGAAGTCTAGCATTAAAAGATAGGCATCAGTGAAGCATCTCCAGAAGTTCTAGTCTCCAACAATCCTGACCATTATCACAAATCCAAAGGATGATTTTTTTGCTAGTATATGTACCAAAGACACAGAGATGTCTCCACTGCTTAGCTCATAACAGAGATATGTACTCCAACACCAACACAAAGAGTTGTTTTGGGTCTACCCAGAGGTGTGACTTTACTCCTTTTCAGAATATAGCCCTAGGACACTGTAGGAAGAGAGGTGTGGGCTAAAAATATCATGGATGATGAATAGTGGGAATCTCCATTTGATGTGTGAAGTCTTACATTAAAACCAAGGTGAAAAACCTCACCATCTCAGAAAACAATTTTCTCCCAAACAAAAAGGCGTTTGGAGAAGGTAGATTCAGGGCAGGTAAGAAGTGTCAGATATGGCCCAAATTTTTAGACTGTCAACTGAAGCCGGTATTACAGTGGTTTTAAGCATAAAGTTATAGAAAGTAGACTGCACCCATAAGAACGTTCATGATTGCAGAGAAGAAGATGCTACCTTTGCTGGTATCAGCCTGTCTGCCTGGGACAGCAGGAGAGGAAGTGCTCAGAACACCTGTGAGGATCCAGATCGTCAGTGCAGTGTCTGTTCAGCTCTCCGCCTCTCAGCTCAGGGTCATCTCTGCAAAAACCCTTCCTCTTTCAGACACAAATCTAGTTACTTCTACATTGCTGGACATAGAAAGGAGAAAAATGGCTAATTGGTTCTGGAGCCCCTGGGAGGAGCAGAGCCTCACTAATATCCCTGTGCACCTGTGAGAGTGACAGTCCACTTTATAAACTTCAACACTGAATAGCTGCTATGGGTATTTTTTTCTCTCTGAACATAAGCACTGGCTGGTTCGAAGCAAGGAACTGAAGAATTACATCTATTTGCTGTCACTATATATTTTGTATAGCTCCCAGGAAAGACTTTAATTTGCAACACACAGGCAATCATTTCTGTCAAGTGGCCTTATTATGATTATTACTTGTTGTATGTGGTTCTCAACACATTTGTGGTAAGATCTGAGCCAGCCTCAATGACCTTGCAGTACACAGGATCACACCCAGAGAAGAAAGATTTTCCTTTTTGAGGAGTGGCTTAGGTATTTCTGAACAATTCGTTACAGACATATACATTTTCAGTGAAGCTTCTGGTTTTATCAGTCAAGTTTAGGCACTTCACTGGTATAAATCAGAAAGGTGTTTCAATGCCTTTATTCTAGTTTTTGTATGCTTACTAAGGCTAAGTTTTACATTGTAAGTTCTTAATTAATATTGCTTTTATTTTGTTAATAAAAACACCTAACATTTTATTAATAACTGGCAAACAAATAGTAATTTGTTTTCAGGCTAATAACAGAAAAATTGTGCCAAAATAATATGAGAATAATAAATATAGGAAAATCAAGGCACTCTAAACAGTACAATGTCTTTTGAATTCTTATTATGTTCTACAGTCAGCTGTTTTCTAAAGGTCTTGACTGGTATCCTAAAAACCTTTCAGCAGTATAGTCTAAAATTGCAAACATGAATATGAAAATAATACAGGAGCTGGAAGAAACTTTGTGCACATTAGTGTACTTAAAGAAAACTGTGCTTCCATTTATGACCTTAGCAAGCACAAAAATTCATTTGTATTTATGGCAGTTCAGAATGCACGTCCCCTTAGTGGCAGCAAGGTTCAATTCGAGAATTCATGTTTTAATAGCATAATGTGCTAATAGCAACACCTATACCTGGCTGAGTCTGTAATTGTGTCCCTCTGGATATGGGGACCTCGTCTGAACACATTCAAATTGTCCTAGTCTGCACATGCCTGGAGCTATTCCAAGCTCATTCCACTTCATAGCTGCTCTAAAAATAAACTCAGAGTATTGCACTTCATTCATTTAAAAGCACTTACAAGAGCTATGCTCAGATTGGGGATTTAGTGATGTGAATTACTAGAGGTCCAGTGTAGTTGCTTTCCAGATAGCTTCTAGGTGCAATTCAGGAAGGAGGCAATTAACTACCTATAGAGTACACTTAAAGTGCAGTGAAACTTTTCTTACAAACACACATAACCCACAGGACCTCAGTGTCAGTACAGTGGGTATTACATCACAATGTCTATCTCACATGAAGGATATATATAGGAATACCTTACTACTATGGCTATTTTAACATCTCAATTCTCTGCACCTGTAGCAAGGTCTGAGGGTTACTGGCTAAGCAGTTACACTCCAGTTGGCATGTTAAGACTACATCTATTAAGAAATTGCTCCCCAAAGAGGTCCAAGACAAAAGAGAACATGTGAATACAAGAAGCAGAGAGGAACAGCTCTGGATACTGGATTGACTGCCCTGTGTCATTAGGTGCAGCAACAGCACACCAGCAACGCAGCCATTACTTTTAAGAAGCATAATTTTCATATCAGTGATTTCTTTGGTTTTTGAGCTGTTCAATACTTGTAAAAGCAACATGCGGTGTAGTGGGCTTCAGTAGCTGCTGAATGGTTAAAGTGCTTAAAATGTTATCTAAAATATTACTTAATAGAAATGGTGCAGTAGTTCCCAAATATTTTTCTTAGCCTTCTACAAAAATAAATTAATTCCTTGAAATCCACTTTGGAGAGACTCTCACTTTTTCTCATACTTGAGAAACAATTTATGAAGGAACAGGAAAGCATCAATCTTCTCAAACCAGAACAGCAGAGATATGCACTCTGATACACAGAGATAATGCAGGCTCAAGAGGCACAATATTGGGCATCTAGGTCTCTGAAGTGTGGAATTTTCAGCTTGAAAAGTAACAGCTTCAAGTTCTTCCAAGAAACTGAAGGAAAAGTGTTTAAAATGGGAAAAAAATACAGAAGAAAAAAATCTGTAATGGAAATTGCTTCTTCTGCCTTAATACATATAAAGCTGGTTTCCTATCAGTTGCAGAGGTGCAAATCTCAGCTGTTCCTGAAATTGCAGGACTCTAAACTGACAGCAAAATCTGGTCCAGCAAAAATAGTTTATTTTTTATTGTAGCCACCTTGCAACGAGCACTGTCCTTTAGAAACAAACCTTTGAAATTGAATGTTCTCTTACTGCCTTTTATCAGAGAAGAACAGCCTGTCAGAGCTCTTTGCAGTTTCCCAGGGGTGCCTGCAGACATTAAAAGAGCTGAGCAGGTCAAGGCACATTAAAACATGAGAAAATCCCAGACAGATCACACCCAGAATTTACCTCTAATGTCCTCTTCAGGCAAATTTTCTTGCATAAATTCAACTTCATGCACACCTGCCAGTAAGTTTGTAGAGTAAAAATATATATATTTCAGGGATGAATAGTAAATCATATAAGATAGCCTGGAAGTATACATCAAGAATTTCTCAGTATTACTGCTTGCAGGTGGAACATACAAGTAGAAAATGAAACACCATTTTTAAGGGGAAGAAGTAGGCCCATGCAATAGTTAAAGCTATTTTTGCAAGTGTTTAATATTCGGATTTTGTAAGCCTTAATTTGCCTGGACATATTTAACTGGTCCTGTTTCTGTGCAGTTCTTTACAAACTGTTTCGACTTGCAACATTTTCAGAAGTGCTTAGGCAGTATAGGACTCTTGGTTTGGAAACAGAGTTAAGCTCAAATTTAGAAAAAAATGCATAGATGCATGAATCATGCACTCAATGATCATGAATTTTTGTCAGGACCATTCCTTTGAGGTCATTAGTGTAAGTGACATAGGAAAGAGTATTCACAAAATACTCAGTTCAGCCTAGAAAAGCTCATTTCCCTAGTCACCCTACATAGTCCATGGGAAACAAAACCCTTCTGGACAGTTATTAGGAACAAGCAATGCGCCTGTATTAAGGGATGCAGTGAGTTCCCCCAGCCTCTGTTCTGGGGTGAGACCAGGCACTCTACTCCACTCCTGGATTTCCCTGAGAAGTAAACACAACTCAAGATGTTGAAAGGTCCCAAATGCTCAAAAGGAGAAGGGAATCAGGATGGTTGGAGTAGGTGAGAAATATTTTAGAATATGAATGCTGGCCGGTGGCAGATAATTGTGTGTATGTGTGAATGACTGAACATTTGAACTCCCAAGCATAATCCTACTGCCTGATACCTGCAACAGGTACAGACTGGCTGCGAATTTTGACAAAACCTGGAACTAAAAGAAATGACACATGCTGAATCATGTGGTTAATACAGGACATGAGGCAGAACCACCAGTTTGGATATGTTGTGCATCTGCAAACAGAGTGTTCAAACAGAGAAAAACAAGCTGTAAAATGGGGAGAAGGTTCCAGCAGAGCTGAAGAGTCCAGTAACGCACCCAAGCACTATGTGCCTGGGACCCATAGCAATGGGCAGCTTCGTGGCACACAGCTGACGTGACTCTGGGCAGCTTTCCCAGCAATGAAGAGTGAAGAATTGAGTGAATGTGGCTTTGGAAAGTCTGAGAGTGTGTGAAATAATCAAAAAAGGTAAAAGCCATAAGCTTGAAAGGTTTTAAGTAAATCCCAGTATTCAAATCCATACAGGATTTTATTCAGTTCATCTCATCCATGACAAGGGTTCAACAGGAAGAACTGTGCGGGATCAACAAGCCTTTCAGTCATATTCCGGAAAATGTTTTCAGTCTTGATGGGTGATAAGGGGGCCCAGAAAAGTTCACCTTTGCTGATGTCAGTAACGCTCCACATTCAGCAGAGAGAGCAGGAGTGAAAGCCCATCATGGTGAGAAATGTAGGCAGGATTCACAACAAAATTTGGAACAGAGTCTGAAGTAATTGCATCTAGTTTTGACATTGGTACAGATGAATACATAAGTTGTAATTATTTTGGTTAGTGGTACTTTTTCAAGTTTATTTGCATTCAGCTGCAGAAAAAAGCCCAAACCAATGGATTCCGTTGGTGTGGAATACAGATCAAGTAAAAGCAACAGGAACAGTTTCAGTTTCATATTCTTGTTTTTGTGGGGTGGTTTGGGTTCTGTCTTGGCTTTTTTTGGTTTGGGTTTGGTTGGTTATCTGGCTACATTTTTTACTTGAAGTTTGCCAGGTTAAACTACCCCAAAACCAAAATGCTATAAAAGAAAGGATCAGATCATGTGATGCAAAACTATCACCTTTTGAACAGCTCTGCTGCTCTCTTTAGCTTATCCTCTGAGAATTCTACCCTCTGTATGGCTTCCATAATTGCAATGTTCAATCATCTCAAAGACATTACTTCACTGTCTCATTGATTGAAATTATGCCTCCTATTCGCATCTGATAATGGTTCTGATTTTGAATCATACAATTCAGACACTTCACAGCAGTAGCAGCAAAGGCAGAACATTTTAATTATTTTGCAATGTCTTTGTTGCTGATGTCGTTTTATCTCTCATCCCGACATGCTGTTGTTGTACATGCACATCCCATAATAGTCACTCAGAACTAGAAATAAGGAAACAACTGCAGAATGGAAGTCAGGTTAAAGTCCCGTGTTTCGACCTAACAGTTTTCTTGTTACCAAACCCACTTCAATGAAGTTTTAAATTTTGCCAGTCATTCATTTGGATCTAGAGCCTCTAAACTACAATGGATTTATGCCTGATGTAGTCCATTGGAGGCAAAGGATGTAATTGCTTAATTCACTTACATTTGACTGCTATTCCAGTTTTATGCTCTTGGTATGTTTTTTCTCTTTCTTTTGGTAAAGAAGTGTATGTACTTTAAAGTAAAAATTTGGCTTTTGACTCCATAACAATATACACATTAATTCATTTGTCTCATATGGCTAAAAAAGAGCTAAAAGAAACCTGATAAATTAGGTTGCTATACATATGAGAAATTAACCTGCTACAAACGTGCTAAGAATATGTGTGAATATATATATATATATATATCTTTCCAGGAAAAATACTGGTATTTAAAAGGTCCAGGGAAGGTAACTCCAGCTAGCTTGATCCAGGGTTATAGGAATCTAACCAAAAGCTTTTCCTAATTCTTAGATTGAATCTTTATTAAACTTAGATCTAACCATTATTGAACTTAGATCAATTTCTTCCCTAGAATCTTTAAAGAATGACTGACACCTGCTTTTTACACACTAGGTTGCTATCCCTTCTTCCAACTTTTTCCCTGTTTCTTTCTTTTTAAATCTTTATATTTTTCTAGAAATAAACCTTTTCCATAACTTTTATGTATTTCTTTACTTTAGGATGCATCATCAATTTACGTATTTTTTAAAGTTGCTAGAATTAGACACTTATTATAAAAGTTGTCTAAACTGTTTCTAAAGAATCTATATGTTATGTTTTTCACAGTCTACCTGTATAGCAGATTTTTATTCACCTAGAATGAGGTTTTTCCTTTTGGCAATAGCATTATAACATTAAGTGTTATTTTGCTACCTATCTGCTTTAAGGTGCAGATCCCTTCTTTTCTCTGTTTTATCATCTTTTGTCTTTTTAATTTGTATGTTTTGCTTTTCCTTCCTAGTGAAGTAGTTCTTGTATTTTCTGTGTTAATTATCTTGATTTTGGACCCCATTTCTTAAGTGGCCGATTTTAATTTTTGCCTCTGACCCTGTCTTCTGATCTCCTTGCATGAAACACTGTCAAAATATTCCACAGGGCAGAGAGAAGTCTTCTGTGCAAAAGTCAACTGACACAGTGTTTATACCCACTTTACCTACCTGGATGTAGCCATGGTATTCCTCAAGGGAATTCCCAGGAGCAGATGAACACAGGCAGAGAATACAGGCACACACATGATGTTTATAGTTTCAGACCACTTTTTGTGCATAAAGCTCAATGGAATTTAGTTCCACTCATCACTCTGGTTTGGAGTTATGTGCCTTCACTGTACAGAAATCATCTTTCTGTCATAACTAACAAATACCACACTTATCTGATCTCCTTGTTATGAATATTATTAAATACACATTTTGGCTTGACTTTGTTGTAGCCATGAGCTTTCTCTGTTGGGTCATTTATTTGCCACTGTCTTGTTTAGGTCAGTTTTCAGTTCAGGTTATGGTGGCAACAGCTGGTACAAGCTTTAGTTCACGTGTGTATGGTGGGAGTGGGGGAAGCTAAACGCTCAGAGGTAAAACACTATCGTGCAGAGGATCCTTCTGCAGTTCTTCAGGACTGGGAGTTGGACACTCAATATAGGCATGGGTATAGATTTCCTAAAAATCAAAGGTGTTAAGCTAGTTATTCTTGCACGTGTATAGTCTTTGTAAGAAGTCAAAACCAGTATGTGGCAATATATGGTTGTATAGACAATATAATTGGTCTAAGGTTGATTTAAATCCAATCTCAAAGTCAAAACTATAAAGTATATCTCTTCTAAAAGTTAAATTAATGGATATCTGAAATATTTTACACTGACCAGTGTAGATAGAATCCATTCATTGATTTTGCTGGGAAAAAACCCAACTCATATCATTTGGGAAATCTGCCCTCTCAAAAAGACAGGATCTGAGAGTTATTGATGCCTACAAAAATTAATGGAACTGCTGATGTTCTTGGAAACAAACCCTGTAGAGGTGCGTTATCTTAACTTACTGCATTTTTTCTTTTTAATGTGTTTTCTATTCTTATTATAAGGTCCAGCAAAAGGACAATATCCTGCAACGCAGCAAAATTTCATCTTCAAGTGACAACTACTTTAGTCACAGCCTTTAATCACAAGCATCTTCCTCTCAGAAGGTTATTCTACAATATACTGAATGATGTCAGTGAACTGACAATGGGACTGTGAAGAATTATCAGAGAAATATTTTTCAACATTGCCTTTTGTAGAATTTGGTATATGCTGTGAAAGACACCTGATTCTACCAAAGTTGGAAAAAGAGCGTAGAATTTTTTTCCAGAAGAGAATGTTAACACCAGTAATGAACTATTCCTATAAAGTTTCTTAAAGTAATGCATTTGCAGATCTTTCAATGTTAGTCAATATCTAGCTGCCGGGAAGAGAAACACTAAACCAAGATGAAAATCTCAGAGCACTATTTATGTGCCAATATGTGGGAATAGTTGTGTGTGAACAGAACATGGCCCTTCCAGGGTACGGATCATTCATTCATGCAGATTATTAGAGAACCACTTCAGGAACAGCTGCCCAGACATCAGTGTCTTCTAGTGTCCTTGACAGGTGACAAAACAGCTGTTACATTTCTGGTGCACAGCAGTGTCAGCTCACCCTAACTCTTACCACAGGCACAGGCTGATACAGAAGTAAAAAAAGGCTTTTCCCATTTGAGGCAAATTTCATTCTCCTCTGATCAGCAGCAAAAGGAGCAGACAGTGTTCAACAGACCTTTGAGTTTTAGAGGCAAAGACCTTTCTCTGGCCTCATGCAGCTTATCTTGGATTCCATATATTAGTACTTAAAAGTCCATTAATCCTAACTGAACGTGCTTTACTAGAAACTTTGAAATAAAAAGGCAGGATAACTGCTGAACAAAACTGAGGGCACACACTTCTTACCTGATATTCCCCCTGACATTTCAGCATCCAGCCTCTCTCAAACCATGTAGCTGCAGCAGCAGAGATAGGGAGATACGGAGTGACTGAGTCACCTCTGACATTTATTTTGAGTCATGAAAATAATATTATGCATTTACAGTGCAGTAATTTTTCAAATTGAATTTATCCTTGTGGACTTCTCCAGCATTCTTCTTATCAGCTGATAAGACTGAGTTTTGTTCACATTTATTTTCCAGCCATGCTTCATAACCACTCGATGGTTTCCCATTCAGGAGGAAGAGTTTTGTTAGGGCACATGGACCAGTGAATCCAACCACGTCAGTGAACTGCAGGAAAGGCCAGGAAATGGTTCAAGTCACTGGTGCTCTGGCCTACCAGTCCATCACTGAAGAGAGTAAACATTATTAATGCATTAAATTTCACTTAGTACTGGAATAAGTGGGTATATACTATGTGAGGAAATACCAACTCACTAATTAAAAAAAATCATTTTGATTTAAATTCCTTCAAATTGTCAGTTGGTTTTCCCACTGAGTAATTTTCTTCTGTTAATCCAAAAGCCACTACCAGCAGTAGGTAACTGATTCCTTCAGCTAGTGTTTTTCTGTAACTGCTTTGCCTTAATTCTGCACATCAACTTACAAACAAATTCCAAATACGTGAGATGTCCCAAGAGTATGAAGCTTTGCACAAAAACTTGAGCTACACAAAATCCATTCTGTTGTATACATAACCTAATATAATACAATCACAATATATTACAGCCCCTGAAATAAAAAGAATTTTGATTTCACATGCAAAGATGCTGTGAAAGTCTTATTAAACAGAGACTTGCTGCAGTCTCCTAGTGCCTTCCTTATTGATTTTTTTACTTTCACTGCATGTCTCAAGTCTTAGAGCAAGAGTTGTGATACTGAATTTGTGTTAGAGCACTTTCTCAAAAATTTCATCTATTTTTTCTTCCACTGCTGTTTTCTGTGTCAGGTTCTAATTACTGGATGTAAATCTACAGCAAACCTTATACCATCTCCTATATCAGCTCTGTGCTATGATAAAAGGCAAAAAACCCAGTAATCCTTGTAATATTATTTTACCGTCTCTAGCATATATAAAACTTACAGTAAGTGAGGCAAATTATCTTCAGTTCGGGCTAAAGTTTTACACATTTTGGTGTCTTGATGTTAAAGTTCAATAAACTAGTAAATTGAAGGACAATTTAATTTTATTTCTGGCAAATGTAGCAAATGTCTAGAAAATATCTTTCACTTGAAAAATTTTAATGGCTTGATTGAACCAAAATTCCTGTGATTTATGGATTAAAAATGAATTATTCTGAAATAAAAATGTATTTTTGAGGCAAGGTATAGATTTTTCACTGCTTTAATATATCAACTGAATGTCATATGTCGCATGTGATGGCAAAGTCCACCCAGGTCCTGTCAGAGGAGAGCCGAAGGCACCCCATGACTACTCCGCCTCTTGTCTAGTTTTTCAGGTAAACTTCTGCTATCCTTCCTATAAAGTGTATGTGCAACCATATTTGGGTTAAATTTCCAAGTTATGAGCTTTTTCTTAGTCAAATATTTATAGGTCCTGTAAATAGACATTATCACAGTACACCCTTTGACAAAACAGACAACAGACACTCCTTCAACAAATGCAGTGGATGAGCTGATACAACAGCCAAGGGGCCATAGGTCCTCTAATATCCTCTGAGATCTCTTTTAATGAGCCTTTGACAATTTCTTTGTATGTGAAATGAGAACTCGTGCTGCTTTTCCTGCACAGCTGTGCAGTATTCATGCATGGACCAGGACTCTGCAACATGGTGGAAAAGGTGCAAAGACTTTATTGCGTACCCGAAATTCCCTTAAATATCAATAGAAAAACTGGAAATCACCTCATTTAAACAGGAAAGATGTTCACCTCAGTGTTCCCCAATCACCTGGAATATTTCCTAGACATTGCCTATTATGGTAAAAGGTAAACAATACCTTACAAGGTCAGAAACTGCAATTGTCACATCTCATAGGGCTGACACTGTCCAGAAACCCACAATGCTCTCCCAGCCCATCCCCGGTGACCTGGCTGTAATCCCAGGGGCACCTCTGGGTCTGAGAACGAGGCTCTTTCTGCATCCAACAAGGCCCAATCTCTCTTCCAGCACACAGTGTAGCCCAACACAGCTGTACTACAATTGTGAATGTTGGATTACTCATATGGGTTTTGTGCTTGTCTTTCTATGAAAATTTTCTCATTTGAACATCCTTGAGCATATGGGTCTAAATCTGACTTCATGTACTCAAACTGTATCTGTGTTTCTCATATTAAAACCAAAAATTATTGAGACAATGGTATTCTGTCTGCAGGATGAGGTAAAAAAGCTTCTTCTGTGAGTATCATAGTGAAAATTGGTCTTCTTTCCCATGTTAATCCAGGGACCCCCCCTTGTTTGCTGTGATGTTCTCCCCGGGAATCAGATGGCAGTGAGGAGCACGGTGCCCCTTTGGTCTGGCTGGTCCTTCCCTGCCCACTGGCCAGCAGACTGCTGACACACACAACACAAAACAGCTCTCCTCTGCCTGCTTTTCCTTCAGGGTGGATTAGGCTGGGTCAGTGTCATCTCTGCAGCTACCCATTCTGGCGTGGTTTGCAGAATGGACATTATCACTGAGAGCACCAGACATGTCTCATTTTAATGACCCTCGGGAGTCCACTATGAACACTGGGTTTAATAAAAGAGTCTTAAGAGTTTTATACCTTTCATACAATGACTAGAAGAGTACAGCATTAACCTAGTAGATCTAGGTGAGTCAGAAGACTATTAAGAACTAATCTTGGGGGAAAACAGCAGCTATGATGTAAAACTGGGGGCTGCTTTTTGCTACTTGTGTCTTTACCACAATGTGGAAAAGGAAGGACAAATTCCTTTTCTGTCTAGTGAAAGAGTGAGACAAATTTTGCAGCACAGGAATTAGAGGATTCATCTATGAGAAATTACTTTTGAAACATGACTCTTGTCATAAGGTTTAAGATTATTTAATGTAGAAATCAGAACTGTCTTCCTATAAAGATCATATCCAAAGATTTCTCTATATTAGCAGAGGTACCTAAATACCACACAGAAAACCCTCCAGAAGTCCCATTCTCTTTTTGTTTCCATCACTATATAAATCTTGTACTGCAGAACAGTGCAGTTTTCAAAGATGGGTTGAAGAGTGTTCTCGGCTGTAGCCAAGTGACAGGAATATTTTGGGCAAGTGGCTGTTTGTATTTTGAATTTCTCAAGCTTAAGAGCAAATGAACCTGGAGAGTGGGTTTGAATTTTCTATTCACAAAGTTAATTTTTTTCAGTGGTACTTTAGGGTACCTGAAGACCCTCTGAATTAATATCACACAGTCTGTACTGGAGACATGTAACTCACTGGATTAGCACCTGGAGGTCAGGCAAGACACTATGCTACACAATAATTTTAGGCAATTGAATCCTACCTTATCTGTGGGCCAACTACTTTTAAAATAAAAACGTTCACCTTCCTCATTGATTCCTCCGCATGATCTGTTGCAAAGTGCATCTTGTACCCATTCTGTGCAAGGCATAAGTCTACATGACTCACAGACACGGCTTTGCCTTGTTCTTGGACTGAATTTGTTGATATACCTAATATCCAGCAAGTCTTCTTATCTGCTTGTTTGTTATGGCTTGTTTGGGGTTTTTTTCCCTGCTTCCACCACCTATATTCTCTCAAATATCTTCTCAGTCAAACACTCAGAGGCTCTCAAAATGTAAATCTTCTAACGCAGTTTTGATAATGCAATTTTCACCTGTGATTCAGGTATCATTGGACAAAAAAAAAAACCCCAAAAAAACCCCTCATTGTGCTGGAACTGAAATTATATTATCTTCTTTTAGACAAAACTATGAAGGTTTGAGTTCTATGGCTCTGATGGCTAATCTAGAATAGTGACTGAACCCTCCAAATCTCCTGGTAAAGCTGCAATCATAAGGCTGCATCTTCTCTTTAAAATCTCCTGGTAAAGCTGCAATCATAAGGCTGCATCTTCTCTTTAAAATACTTTTACCGCTTTACGGTTTTCCTAAATCCTTTTTATTAGATTGGAGCACAAATGTCACAATTCTGATTTTTGCTGTTGAACTATATGAACATAACCAGTTTCTTAATTTACGTTTTTAAATATTTTGTGAGGAAATTGTCTATTGTGTTTTGTTGTGGTTTTCATTAATATAATGTAGCTCAGCTTTCACTAAGATTAAAATCAAAGATGAATAACTTTGTGCTCAGCTAGAGCATGCCATTTGCTAATTCATCTGAGATCAATAATGCTTGAATGAATAATTTAGTGAACCACTGTGCATCTTTTTTGGCTGCTTTATTTTCTTCCACAAATTACACTTATTTGCAATAATATACAGCATTTAGAGATCTGGGGAAAAGAACAACTTTTTCTTTCTCTTTATTTTCCTTTAATTTTTTCTTAGTAAGCAGACAATTAATTTGTGTTTTTTAATTCTGAATACCTGACTGAAAAATCCTTCAGGAATTTAAAGTCTTAATATTGGTTTTTATTAAAGCACTCTTTGGACTTTCTTTTTACTTTTTGCTTGACGATTGTTTCTGTGATGCTCATTGCAGTCCTGTGCAAATAAGTGTTTATGAACAACATATGTAGTGTTGAAAAACATGCAATGTTTTATCTGTGCATGGTAAGTGTAACAGTTGTCAGACAGATCGATCTTTTGTGGCAAGTTCAAAATGCCTGAAAGAAATTGAAGATATGCAAAACACCATTAGACCAGTGACCTAAATTACCAGGCACAGGTCATTCCAGGTATTTGGGTGCAATGCCCCTGTTCAGAATCATTTAAGACTGAAAAGATCAAAACATGGGATCAAATAGGAAAGATCTGTCAAATGAAATATTTTTCCTAAAAAAGGGATTAATGCACTTTTAAGGGAGGGTTCTAGCTAAGGAGATATGGATTAGGATGTTTTTTTAACTCAGGACTGAATCAAAATGATATTGCCATAATTATGTTTCCATGTTTTCTTATAATCATTAGTCTGTGGGCCAAAAAGGTGGGGTGGGGGGAAGAAAAGGCCAAAAGTACTATGAATTCTGGAAAGAGCTTCAGGTAATGAATGGATAGGTGGATAGATGGATGGATGGATGGATGGATGGATGGATGGATGGATGGATGGATGGATGGGTGGATGGATGGAGACATTCATTCAAACAGAATTTTAGCTGTTTTGATTCTAAGACAGATATCTCAGAAGCTGACTGTATAAATGATTTAAGAAGACTCCTTCTGCTAATGTCACTTCTTCACTGCTTGCCTTGCAGTTATTTTGATGACTTCTTAAGGAAATACTTTCAGATTCACAAGATAATGCAAGCCTCGCAACTTTCATCTTCACTTTAAAGGAAGAAGATGTATCTTTTAATGCTTATGGCTGCAGATAAATAGAAGGCTGCTCTGCACATTTCTTGGATGCACAGAACCTAAGCATCTCTTTTTTATTCCCACATTTTTAAGGGCAATCCTTTGGGAAATGTGGAAAATTGACATACTAGGATTGCCATTTGGGATATGGACATTTAAGAAAAAAACCACAAGGGACATTTGTGTCTCTCTGGACCTGAATGCTGGACAATGTTACTTTAGGACATCCTAGAGAACACTTGGCTCCTAGGCAAATGAAGTGAGTCCATCACACAATGTAATTAGGTTGACATATGCTCTGATCTATTGGATTAATGCTTAAACTGATGCATGATTTTTTCCCTCCCATATAAAAAATGAGAAATCTGACTGAGGATTGCATACTTCACTCTGGCAATGGTATCTAGCACCATAATACTTGTGTTCCTTCTGGATCTAGGCCATGGGTATGTGAAGGAGAGAATTATCAGTGGAGAATAGAAATCCTGTATTGGTGTGAATAGCTTTTACAGCATTTGCAATTTATTCCATATTAGAATCTGAAAACTTTGCCTTTTCACAGATAGTTAAAGAACAGGAGGAACTAGGATCTAGTATCCAATGCTAATGTTATACTTTATCTTTATTAAATGGAAGGTTATTGATTTGAATAATTGCATTGCATGACATTTCATTACCTTGTGTCAGTGAATTAATGCAAACAAAATACCTGGGAAGAGAAAATTAGTTCGGTAATACTGCTGAGAGTCATAACGACATATTGATTACATATTAACACAAGAAGATATATAGCTAAATGCAGTATATTAATTCTACATTGATATCTATAAATATTTGTAATATTGTGTCTAATTGTCCAATTATACTTTCTGTTTGGAGTCAGACTATATGGAATTTTCACCAGTGAAGAAATGTGTATAGTCTTTTTTTTCACATGTCTGTGAATTTGTTTTCTTTTGGATTACAGAAATGGCAGAGTCAAGGTGTCCCTGCAGCTGATCCTACTGGCTACATGCTGAGCAGAACTTGTACCTACAAGGGAAATTTTGCCCTGGGCTCCTTATAACATAATGCAACTGAACTCTGTTACTGGCAAATTATGTGTAAGCAACTTCATTTTAAACTGTGCATGGCCCTTTTTTTGTCAGTGACGTACTCCCTTCTTTGCCTTTATTTATCCATGTTAGACATTCTCAGGTGTATATCTGAAAACACATTTCCTTTCAAAACTGAGGTGTGTTGTGAGGTAATGACATAAAAAGCCCACAACATGTCTGTGGTGATTTTAAGCCAGCCACTATGCAGTATATCTTCAGAGATCTACAGACCTAATTTCACACAATTCAGCACTGGGCAGTGTATTTTGGAGGCATTTTCATGTCTCTCAGGTGATTCAAGTTTTTTGGTGCTATATTGCTTTCTGTGTGAGGAATTCCTCTCATATAACGTGATGTTTTTCTTTCCCCAGCAGCAGCACTGTCAACAACCCTATTTGTCAGCCTGACTGAGGTATTTACAAATTATTTTAGATTTGCACATTAACATGATGCGGAATAACCTTTTACATCCAATATCAAGAGATATATTCTAAACACAAACATCTAAAAAATGCATCAAGGCACTTCTTATGTCGCCTGTGGCAATATAGGTGACGCCACATAGAGCAGCTCCATTGGGGTAGCTGTAATCTTTTAATCTCTGGTTTAAAAGCCTCTATTTCTACTGCCTGCAAATGTCAGCTACTAACCAACACATACAGATAGATTGATTTAGGCAGACATCATAAGTGTCTTGTTTAGTTAGAAAAAAATATCAGGTATCACTGGGGAAATAACTCTTACAGGTAGTACTAAAACAATAGACCTGAATGACTATTGTGGAAAGGTTCTCACATTTGTGGTGAGCAAACTAGCTTGGATACCAGAAATTGACTTTCTGTGCAACATCAAGCTAGGAATAAGGCTAATTTACTTTGTTTCTCGTCAAGATATAGGGTATATACCACATTTTTAAGTGTGCTGGATTACCATTTAGCCTTCTCTCAGGAAACTAAGTAGGTCATCCCTGCACTGAACTGAAACTACTACAGTGTAGATACACGTCAGGAAAGGAAATTCTTCCTAGAATTGCTGCTTGCTTTTTTTTCCCCTCCATTTCTAGCAGTTGATTTAGAAAATCTCATCTTTTTGTTTGACATCCTCGTATTAAGACTGACATATGGAACAGCTAAATGACATAGCAAATTTATTTGTTGTTTACCATATCCATGGTAAGAGCAAGCATATCTCCATATGGTGAAAATACTATTTGACTTTTTTGTTAATGATTTAATATGAAGCAGAGGGAGGACATCAGTAACATTTCATGTGCTTTAACTGTCCAGTAACAGACTCTCTGAAAGTTTTTGACATAATTTATGCCATAATTTTACACTGTCATGTGTATTCCATAACAGTTGACCAACACCTGGAACAACGAGTTTGTTATCTATAATTTGATTTGTCCTGAATGCAATTAAAAGGCCTCAACCACTATATTTTGGGTGTAATGTTACAAAGAAGGATTACCAAAGGAAAGCTACATTAATTTTCAGCTCAAACCTGAGAAGAGATTGCAAGTTCATTGTAACTTGTAACATAAAACAATGAATGTCAGTAAAACCAATATGACAGACTGACAAACAGGGGATAAATTTCACTTAAACTGATTTTAACTGTTTAAAAATTAAATATTAGGCTAAATTACTCTGTGCTTAATGGAGACAGTTAGGCAGCCCAGGAAGTGCAACCTAGGTAAGAGTGGTACCTGAGAGACCAAAATATGATGTTTAAGGCAGGTAGAACACATAATCTTGTCAAAATGCCTGTGGAAATATTCATTGTCTGTGGAAATTGGATATAAGCATAATTCAGTCACCTAAATGTTGGTGTCTAGTGCTGTTCAAGGAATCCTTATCAGGATGACATTATGTCACTGGATTTGTGAGTAATCCAGCAGTAGAAAATCTGACAGGAGACCTATTAGTGGTCAGATGTTAGTGGTTGCAATAATTAGCAAACTGAATGAAGGCATGAACCTCAAAAAAAAAAAATTGGAAAAATACTCCTTAAAGACTAAAATAGTTCAAAATAATTAAAAATCTCAGTCCCTCAGGTATCAGTTTTGGGACGGGCACTGTTTAATATTTTGTCAGTGACATGGACAGTGGGATCCAGCACAATTCCAGCAATTTGCTGACAACACCAAGCTGTGTAGTACAGACACCTTGGAGGGCAGGGATGCCATCCAGAGGAACTGTGTGAGGCTGGAGAGGTGAGCCCATGGGAATCTCCTGAAGCTCAAGAAGGCCAGCTGCAAGGTCCCTAACCCGGGTTGGGGCAATCCGAAGCACAAACGCAGGCTGGACAGAGAATGGATTAAGAGCAACCCTGAGCAGAAGAATTTGGGGTGTTGTTTGTCACGGAGCTCAACTTGACCCGACAAAGTTCACTCACAGACCAGAAAGCCAAATATGACCTGGGCAGCATTAAAAGAAACATGATCAGCAGGGAGAGGAATTGAAATGAGGTGATTTTTAAGGACCATTTCAACTCAAACCAGTCTGCAACTCATGAAAAAATATTCAATAATATAGTGCCAGAGCTGTGCCAAGATTATATCTGATAAACTAGAGGGAACATAAATCTGGGAGTCAAAATAACAAAGAGGTATATGTTATAGATTAGATTCTTTAGAATAAATAATAACTAGACAAGCCAAATTGTGACTCTTGCAGATTTTTCCGCAGTTTATGAAGGCCTCACGATAGTTTACTCCATTTCAGGACTCTCAGCTGCACTGGTGAGCCTCACTGAGGAGATCTGGGCAAATAAAAATACAGGTGGAAATTTTTTTGTGTTATGACCAAAGCAGTAAGGAAACCCAGCACATGCAATATGTGGTTTTGTCTTTCACTCTTTCATAAATCTCCTCTCCTTCTCCTGCCTTTTGTCTCACCTTTTTGTTTGTTTTTCACTCTAACTACTGTCCAACATTTCCCCTCCATCTCTGTCCAGGTCCAGAACGACCTATGCAGAAAAGGGAAGATATTGAGAAGATATATTATCTCTAATTAGGAAGATGAGCTAGGATTCTGCTCAGGTCTACACATAAAGTTTTGAGCAGCCCAAGCTCCCTGTAATTAAACTACAAAATTTCTTTGACTGCATGTGGTAATGAATCCTTTGATTGCTCAAAAATTATTTTCATTTCAGCAACTGTTGTAAATGAAAGTTTATCACAAGTACAGGAACATCCCCAACACTATGACAAACATTCTGAGTGTTGGTTATAAACAGTAATATTAGAAAATATTTGGGAGTAAAATGACATAATTTAGGAGAAGCTTCTGACTTACTCGTAAAAATTTCTTCACTGATTGGGGGAGTGGATTTTGAATGAAGATTTTGCAGAGAATTATATTAGGATGAAGAAGAACCAATTTTACTATTTCCTGGAGACGTAGGATATTAAGGATTATTCAGAACATTATAGTTAATTCAACTATTGAATTAATAGGTTTTGGAGACTCTAAACTCTCCAAAATACAGATCCTAAATTCCTTGAAGGGTTGGAAGAGCTGCACTGCTTTGTCATTTAAAATATATTGCCTGTGACTGTCAAATATGCTTTCTATTTCTACCACTTTCCAAAAGGACAACAGCTGATGGCCTTTCTAATCAGGAATAAATTCAGGCAAGACTGAGTCAAAACTTCAGATTAGACCAGCTAATAGTAGAATTCAGACATCTCTCAGTCTCACCAGGGAACTGACTTTCTCTTGCTAATTGCTTTGGTCTCCTTGATATGGTTCCTGCTGTGCTGCTTATAAGCCTGACTGATATCCTAGAAATGCCTTCTAAATGACTTCCTTATCAGTGACAAATTCTTTTAGCTCCCTGGAGGAATAAGGAAGAGAGTTGTTTTATCCTCTTTCACTAAAACATGAAGATTACTACTGCTTTTCCAAAAATTTACACACCAACTGACCAAAATGCAGATATTATGACAGCATTATTTCAGTGTTGTTTTCCATAATGAAAATTGTTTATTGTGGATTCAACACTGAGTCTTACTCAGACTTCTTTGAGAAGTGTCAGGGGCATAAAATGAAGAAAAAAATGCTGTAACAAATAGCTGCATGGTATAGATATTGTTGATGCATTGTTTCACTGTTATTTTTTTAAGGAAATGGGTTAGGAAAGAAGTTGAAAAGATAGACAGAGATGGAAACATGCAGTGAGAGGATAAACCCTCAGAAGGAAACCACAGCTCTTCCTCCATAACCATCCATTTCTCTCTTTATAGTGTATCCCACCTTCTTCAGTCTGCCTGTTCTTAAAACTGTTTAAAATATTATCCCAGTCTTTAATTTACATTTGTTTGCTTCCTGAATGCTTTTGGTTCTCTGTGTCCTAGATTTAATCAAGAAAACCTGTGGAAACTGCTAGATAATCATGGTGTTATATTATGTTTTTCCCCTCCTTTTTTTGCTGTAGGAACATCCAAGTTTGAATTTTCCATGAATCATAATGGAGTTCCAGCTTTGAAATAATCTATGTAGTGACACTGCAAAATATGGCTGTCTTGTCTTGTCTTTGGCTACCTGAAAGGAAAATTTGAGGTTGTATTGACAGATCAGAAAATGAAGTTTTTAACTGTACTCAGAGTAGGCACTGTTTGATATAAGTTTCCTTTCATAGTCACCTGTGAACAAAGAAGTTTGAATTGTGTCAGTGATGTTTAGTGAGTACAAGTCACTTTAGAACAGAATGAGAGGTTTTCAGTGACTTAGCATTGCAGCTGAACTCAAAGGGAGTACTGTGATACCCATTGGAAACTGTGACAAGAACTTAAGAATGGAAAGGATTTGCCAAAGCTTCCAGCTATACCTCCTTCACATCTTTATGAAATACAGTTCTTTTCACAAGCTCTGGCACTATCCAGTTTGACATTTTTGGCTGCACAGAGGGGTATTTCTTTCCACTTGAAGCATAAATGTTTCCATGACAAATGTGTTATTTAGTGGGTTTATGCCAATGTTTTCCCTTTGCTCAGATAGTTCTCTCCTACCTATGTTTTTTACTTCCTTCATTGAAAGGCCAAACAGTCTTAGCTTCAACCTCCAGCTGTTCCTGTTTAATCTGTAGAGAGAATCCCTTGTAGCTCTTACTGATAAGGGGAACCATTTAAAAAAGTGAGCAGTTCTGATTATCTTCAGCAGAGGTCAGTGGTGCAGCTTATTATGATTTTAGTTGTCCCAAAAGTGCATTGAGACCAAGCTTCTCAAAACTGGTTATCTAAACCAGGTGGCCTAAGGCTCATAATCACTTGTCTTTGAGTTGTCAGAGATGAATAGCCACAAATTCATCACACCAGATTTACTGATGCAATCAGTCCCCTTTAATAAAAAGATTTGGGAAGGGTTAGTTACCAATAATAGTGGAAATTTCTTGCGTGTTCTGTTCCTAAGGCATGTACCCAAGCTTCCAGACTCTCACTGGACAGGACACTCACTATTCACTTTCTCTGCGTTTATAAACCTGCAAGATTCTACTGTGTGGGTCATTAATTTGTATTATGAGGTTTTTATATTCCATCTTTTCTCTGTGAATGCAAGCTTGGCTTTTGCATAGATTAGATTTAGTTTTGCTCCTGATGGTGTGCGGGGGAATAATGCCCACTGAATCACTTCTTTCTGCAAAAGGACATGAGCGCCGGGCAGAACAGCTGTCAGGTGCTTCATCCAGGTGTTTTGGAGAGACTGACGTCTGTCCAATAAATAGAAAGTGATTTTAGGAAGCCCAAGCCCTTCTAGCCTAAAGTACAAATCCAAAGCTGAACGTTACAAAGTCTTGCTCCTCTGCTCTTGGCTCTTTGTATCACGTTTTCATTCTCAATTACTGTGAAGTCTTCAGTGCATAGCTTTAGATAAAATAGGCGACTAACTGCATAATACATCCAAAAAATTAATTAGAACTGCAGTTTATAGCCTGATCCTAAGATAAAGCACAGAGAGACATAAGTATAGGAAACACAGTCAAGATCATCTTTTTCATCTGAGCAAGGGATCAGAAAATGCAAGTCAATTTTTCCTTGCAGCCTTGAGAAATGATGGTGGGCTGGAGGCCCGGCTCCATGCAGAGAAGTACACAGCTGTTCTGGGAGGGGTTGTGGTGGGGCACTTTCCATTCTGTTACGCTGCCTCAGGACCCTTTTGGGTCTTTTACGCTTGCTAAGCAAAGCCAGAGCAGCCAAGCTTCACGAGTCTAGCAGGGAATAATAACATGTTTATAAGGCATGTGGGAGAAAATCACGAGTGCCAAAATAACTAGTTCAGAACCCAAGTTGCCTTCTGCGCTTGGATTATAAATTTGGGTTCGCCTATCAATTACACATTTCTGAGATAACACAACTAACTGCTGCATGATAACAGCGCAATACTTTTTAACTATTACACCAATCCAAATAAGAACTGAATTTGTCCCACAAACCTCTAATGCTAGAGTTCACCAAAGAAAATCCTTAATAACTGGACTGAGGACACTGAGTTGGCTCAAGTATACAAGTGGTATAAAAAAACAGTATATAACCTCTGCTGGAAAATATGCTGCTTTTACCTGACAGTGTTCATCAGCAGGCATCTCTAGCCCCAGCAAGGAATACAGATGTTGTCTGTGTTTTACAGGAGGGAAAAAATTGTTTTTTCAAAGTCAAGAGGCAAGCCTGTGGCATAAATTGGACATGTCTGTAGGTCTGGCTCATCAGTCCACAGTCCTGCCATACACAATGTCCTGTAGGTTATGCCAGCTCTGCAAACTGGTTGTTAGAGTAGAAAACAATGACTGCAAGCAGCACAGCCAGCAGTTTTTAAGAGAAAAATCTAAATAAAATATATTATAGTAATAAAACAAATTAGCAGCTGTTATCCCAAGGCAACAGCAATGAAGCCCTCACAAAACAGGCCTTTATTAGAAGTGGTAACAGTAATCATAAGTTCAAGTTTAACTAAGTGAGCCATTAAAAGTGTAATGCTGAAATGAACTGAACCAAATGACAAAGTAAAACACGCCTGGGGCAATGAACAGGTTTTTAAT
The DNA here is from genome assembly GCA_013400235.1 of Oriolus oriolus. Classification (NCBI taxonomy): domain Eukaryota; kingdom Metazoa; phylum Chordata; class Aves; order Passeriformes; family Corvidae; genus Oriolus; species Oriolus oriolus. The sequence continues at coordinate 68,735 of VXBT01002720.1, forward strand.
TTGTTTAACTTCCATCTCTCTGGTGTGTGGCTCTAAAAAATGATGTGACAAAAGACTCCTCACTGCATTCTAGTCTGAATGCTAAATAAATTAGTAAAAGCAGCAGCAACAATAGTACATACAGCCTATTCATCTGCCACAGTGCTAACATCACTAGTCCTCTCTGGCTTTGTGCTCTGGTTTTCCATTATTCAGGGACAACCAAAGTCCCTCAAGCCATCAGGAGGATGTATGCATCCAGTCATAGAGACCTTCATACAGCAAAGACCTATCAAACCCTGTATCCAGCTGCAGTTGGTTATATGAGAGGGTGCTAAGCTCGAATTTACCAGAAAAATCACATCAGAAATTTATTGTACCAACTCATTTTTTCAATTTACGTGTTCTAGGGGGGAATACTGCTGGTGTGGACTGCATTGAGGGTGTCACCACCCCGCAGGCACATCCAGGCAGGCCTAGCATATCCTGGACATGGCACAGGCTTATGTCATTCAGAGCAGCTCTAGGGTACGTTCAAAAACTGTGACCCCAAAATTAGAATAGGAAAGAACATGAAATTACATTACAGACACATTTTTGAAACTTCTCTAGACCACAGCAACCTGTAGAAATTTTATTCTAGCTTTCTCTGTGTTAAAATGGTAGTTACATTGTAGTACAGTCATAACAGAACTCGTTTCATTCATATTTACATCCCTGATTTTAATTTGATTGGGCTTAGCTCCTATAATCCAGTTTTGCTTTTGTGAAAATACATTTTCTTGTGTCCCAAAATGTTAATGAAAATAGTACTAGAGAAATAAAGGTAACTATGGTTTTCATATAACATTTGTAAAACTACTTTAAATATTGTAAATAGCTATTTCCATTACCAGGCATGCTGGAGAAAGTTAACTAGAAAAAAAAAGCCATAATGACTTTCAAGGATTTGCTGAAGGCAAAAAATTGCATTTTATAAATCAAATTCCTTAAAAATGCTGACTTAGTTTCAAAATCATTTTCTCTACTTATCTTCTGAGTTTCTCCTTGCTGTGCTAGAAATTGTACTGTGAGCTTTATATGAGCTGTGAAAATGGATTTGTGATTTTTAAGCTAGCAAATCTAAAGCAAAATAGCAGTTGCCATTAAAAAAAACCGAAAACAAAACAACAAAAAACCCTGCATCAACAGCTTCTGATGTTAAAAACAACAAATTTGACTAGTCAAAATCTTATTATTACAAACATCATTACACAATGTAGATTCTTAAATTTTGCACTTGATTTATGAGCCAGTGAAATAGTTTCCTCTTGCGAAGAACTGCATGCTAGTCTAAATGTAAATAACTTCAATAAAATCATTTGTGCCTGGAATACTGGGTGCTACAGAAAAAAAAAAAGGAGAACTGATTGGTTTATTATGACAGCTTCATAGTATGATTTGTTGCAGTCTTCATATGAGTGCAAGAACTACTGTAGAGTGTGTGATCCAACTCCACTTACTGTAGGGGTAGGTACAGGACACATTGGGAAAATATATGAAAAAGGGGTAACAGCTGTTTACCTCATACTCTCTGGCAACCTGATGTTGCATCCAAAGTGTCTCATTGATCCAATCCACTTTGACAAACTCTTCTCAAACTATGTGTTCTAAGTACATTTTCCTGTAACAGTTTGGACACTGGCATAGACGTTCAGCGTTTTTCTACTGTATAATCAAGATCTCACAGAATTTCCTGAAAACAAATAGGAGTAAAAAGATGTGTATGCTCAGAGCATATTATTAAATTAAATTTAATTTCACTTAAAGAAGAAAGATCAGAATCTTATTAGCCTTTTCATCTGCTGGCTAGCTCATTTATATTCACATCTTGTCTAAATGCTTTGAACTAACTTTAAAAAATTGTAGGGACATATCTAAAGCAGAACTTGTTGTACCATTTTTTAAATTATATTTCCCTGTAATTTCTAATGCGTAAAAATGTTCTGAAAAATATTATACATTTCAAATATTTGGTGAATTGTAGTATGAAGAAGAAAAGTGCTTTTAACTCTACCACTTCTCCATGAACATAAAGTGGTTGTTCAGGCATGCTACCACTACAAAGGCCATAACAGCAAGATACAAATCATGCCTTTGTTTGCTTTGATTAATGTTAAAAAACCCAAAGAACCTGTATTCAGAGATTGGCAATTTGTGATGATGCATATAGTAGTTCCTGAAGAAACAGAATTGAAGGAGATCCTGTCTTCCAGCTAAAGGATCATTTCCAGTAGTAAGTCAATGCACTTTTCTTGAAAGCAAAACTCAAAAGTCCTCACCACCCCAGGAACTGATTTTCCTGTAAAAAAATTTCAATTCTGGTCACAATGATGATTTCTTTGAATACAGAGAAGACACCGTGATTCACAGACTTGTGTTCTCTTGGTTGTTTTGCCATCATTTAGAGCACAAAACCTTACTTGCAGAGGGCATGGCAGGATATTTATAGCTCAGAGTTTGCTGAGTAGGGTATTTTCATTCTGCATCTCTGACTAACTTGGAATGTCAGAAGGCTCTGTGGTGTGGATGCTGAAAAGCTTTCAGCAGAGAAATTTTCCAGCTTTCCGCAGCATTCTGTGAGAGCCCTGTGTTTCCCATGAAACAATTTGGTAAACTAATTCTCTATCTCACACCTGCAAGCTGTTACGTAGTATTGTTATGATACTGACTAGGGAAATATTTTGAACTGGGCGTTGTAAGAATTGACCAATAGCTCTGGTAGGTGGCTGGCCAAAGGTCCAATAGCCTTTTGCCATTCAAGCAAACTTCAAGTGAACTAACACATATAAACCCGTCTGTATATTAATAAATAATTCTATTTCTTCCCAGACTTGGATTTTGTGTCGCGATTTCACTCTGTCGCTGCTACAACAGCGACACTGTGGTTTTCCTGTGAATAGGAAAGAGAAAGGAAATATTCTTTGTAGGTACAACTGCACTGGTGAATAATGGCTCCTCAGCTTGTTGTCAGGTCTAGTTCCTTACTATGTGCACTGAGCACAAAACGTTATTTGATTCTCAGCCTCTTTTTTTGGGAAGAATCTGTTAGTTGGGATATAGTTTACTACAGAAACTGTCCATATGAGGTAGTATGGAGGACTCTATCTCATTTGACTGTATTCACCCTTCTTGAATGTAGCTCAATGCCATCCCAAAATACCTGTACTTACTGTTTCAGGATGTTAAAAGTGAAAAAAACCCAAACACCCATAAACACACAAAGTAACTATTGCTTCAGGATTGCAGAGGCAGTATATGGGGCCTAAATGACACACAGAGTCAAATAGTATGTGGTGTGGCCTACCTACCTAAGGAAGGTGAGTGTATGGGGGTGAAGAGGGAGTACAAGCTATTCTGTTCAAGCTGAGATGGATGAATTTTGCAGTATGGATGTAACATGGGTGATACAGAAGGTTTTACTTCTTTCTTCTCATTTGTTCACATAGGAAATTAAAATGTCTATAAATTACAAATGGGTCTTCTGCAATGTTTTTTGTATATCTAATGGAATCCTCTTCAAAGTTTCTTCAAAGGAGGTTTCAATCTACACAATAATTTTGTCATTGGTGATGTTTTTTACCTACCTTCCTAAGCTGGTGGTTCACTTATGCCTTAAGGAATGCCTGTATTTCTTTTTCTACAAATATTATTTTATATCCTATCTAAAGTAACTATGGATGTTCTCATTATCCTTATAAAGGTTTAATCCTTTTTTAATTCCTGCTAAGCTCTTGGTCTGAATGCTGTATTGTGACAATGGGTTCTAATAACATATTATTGAGCCTTTGACTATTTAAAATCCCTCTTAGCCTATGTTTTCAAAGTGCATTTCACCTGCCATTTTTTTACTGCAGAATTTGCTTTAAAAGAAACACCCACTTCTTTGAAAGTCATGTTCAGCTAACCTCTTGAGTGCTGTCCATTTAGATATGCATTTCCTCATTTTTTGAAAAATTTATTATTAGAGGTTGTTAAAGGAAAAGCAGGTTTAGAGGTGAAAGTATTAGCTTGATCTGTGTTTCCTTGCTGTGCAAATTCTGCCTATATAACCCTGAGCAAATCATTGAGGAGTTTTTTCCCAGTGATTCATCTGCACAAAGAGAGTAGTAACATTTTCTATCCTAAAGTGCATTTGGCAATGCCCAGTGTGGTAGCTGGGGTTCCCACTTGGTGTATTAAAAAGATAGTGTCACTAGTTTTTATACGTTATTGCTATACTTAGATCCCTTTTTGCTTCTTAGTTTAATCCTCACATTTTTATTTACAGTGGAGTTCTTTTAATATGGTTCCCTTATTGAAGGTGTTGGATTTAGACATATTTTAATCACTATTACATAAAACTCAGCTACACTGATTAATAAAAAACCTTCCTTTTGTTCCATTATTTCATTTATGTATTCATTTCCTTGTGTTTCATACATTTATGGCTACGTACCACATCATCCGCGCTGGTGCAGAAATATCGCTGTTTTGGGAAACATTTAGAATATCAATAAATTAATTTACATTTCATCTAATTGGATCATTTGGACAGTATATTTGTGGGTGCTTCACAATTACAATTTTACAAAATGTTGAGTCCTTCCCTTTCATTACTTTCTTTAGTGATAAGAACCGAATGTGTCAATGAATTATTTGCTGAATTTTATCTGGACATTGACTATATAATAACAATTTTGACAGAAAAATATGGTTAACAGATGACCACTTCTGAAAGCATTGAAATGGTTACACAGACTAATCATTAATACCATTCAAATTCAACAATAAAGAAATTATCCAGAGGAGACAAACATAACACCTCTCAACTACTTCTCTTCATTTGAACTACAAATCAGATATTCTAACAAATACACGCGCAATTTTATGCATGAACTGCATTTACTTTTTCATGAGAAGTCTCATAGTGAGGAAAAAAAGGTCTTTGTTCCCCTAGGTAAAGTCAAACAGGGCATACTTCTCATTTGGCCTTTTTTTAGTTATAGTGATTTAGTGAAATCATTATTTTAAGTAAAAATTCTTATTAAGTACTGCATTTATATTGCAAGGATGGCTCCTATCTACACCTTTAAGCAGCTTCATTATGCTGTTAGTTCTGCTTTGTCAGTATTTCTGTGTTAAACTGTTCATATGAGTAATTAAAATGTGATTCTAAATTCTATTTGTTATTGCTTCTATTATCTTTGTTATAACACACCGACATAACATGTTTATGGGCTCTGTAAGCTAATCTAATTTAAAATTGTGCTTGTAAGTGAAATGTCCTTAATAGCAATGGCTGCCCTTGGAATGCTGATTTGAATATATATGTACACACACACACACACACACACACACACATAATATATATATTAGTCAGACTGCTAGGTTTTACCTACTTCTAGCCTCACTGTTACTCCAGAGAAGCAAATCTTTTCATGGCTGAGGATGTTAATTTGTATTCAATTAAAGGAAAGAGGATTGGGTGTATGATAATCACATCCATACTATATCCAATTCAAGGGCAAAAGGAAAATAAGCATATAAAGGAAATGTAGTTTGATACTTCATATTGCTCAACTTGTGGAAAAGCAGATACAGCCTTCCTTTTTCCAGGAGAATAGTAAATATATTAAATATGCTATATTTCTTGGTTTCATGGTTTTTAGTGTATGGGCTTTGCATCTCCATCACCCTTTATCCCCTCTACCAGGCAGCACTGAGTTCCCCTGTTATTTTCCTTTGTCCTGTTTATATTTCTCCACTCTTTGCAGGTATCATTGGAGCCATGGATTTGAAATTGATATTACAAAATTTTAAATTATTTTATATTTTGTGTTATATATTATACTATCACCAAATCATGATCCTTTGACTATTCCCACTTAGATAATCAGAAGCATGGATACCTTGCCCAAAGGTGCTTGCAGTTTTGTATGCCAGAGAGAAACTCTGATTGAAAAAATTGATTGTCTTCAGTTTTTGGCAGTAAAGTTTCTTCTTAATAACTCTGAGTAATACACTGTGTGATTGAAGGTTGTTTGGGAGTTGGTAGAAAAGCAGCGCTCATGGAAAGCCTTGTAAGGATACTTTGGGCACCTAGGAAATGATTTATTTTTTTCACAATATGAACATTTTAGAAAGACTGCTTGTTAGATTTAAAAAAAACAAAACCAACAAATAAATTAATCGCATTGAAAGGCACAGAAAACTGAGTTTTCACTGAGATTATGTAATATTTTGGTATCTATTACAAAGAAAGGTCTAGCCAGCAGTTATGTTTCTTCTCAAGAAATTTATTCTTCTCCATTGACATAAAGTAAATCAACAATTTGAATTCCACTGAAAATCCAGACAGTATCTATAGCATATATTTTCCAAGCTCTGTTTTGCTCTGTTCCAAGTGTATTATTGTGATTTCTGAGCATCTTGCAGTCATGTTTGGAGCTATGTGTGCAACATCCAACCTTTCCACAGGTGAATTACAAACCCAGCTCTCTCCAGCCAGAGGACTTAGTGTGCCATTTTAAACAACAACAATAGCCTTGTAAAGGACTTCCTAGTTACCAATGTCAATTTTTCAAATCATCTTGCTCTCAATTTGTCCCAGAAAATATCTGGACACACATAGTCTATCATGTTAAATCCTTCCCTATGTTTTCTATTGTTAACACAAGTGGCCAGCTTCTTAAACTTGAAGGAGCAGTTAGTGAAAGGTGAATTTCAAGCTCATTACAAGTGACGAGACCACCTAGAGAGTGGCATTGTACTGCATTATACTAGGCTACATCATACTAGACACTATGGAAAAGCATATACAAGCACAGGAAAAGCATATCCTGCCCCAAAGAATTTCCATGAAACAGGCATGATAGATAAAATTAAGGAAAATTACCTATTTCTAAGAGTCTGTGGCAGGAAGAAAGCAAAAGACATTCAAAGGAGATTGTAAATCATTCAGACTACAAGAAAATCTTCCCAATTCAAAATAATACCAATACTGAGGAAAACAAATTATGTATTTGTATGTGTTTATTCAGTACTTTGTTGCCTATTCTTGCTTTTATGACAACTTTTGATTTAACCTTTGACATCAGTTTTCAAGATTATATGAATATGAGTGGCTCAATATACATATAGTGACATGGATATAATAGCTGGAAACAAAAGCTCAGTAATGTGGTTCAAATATAATTAAAAATGTAAAATAACTACAATAATTAAAACCAAACCAAAACCAAACACATAACTGATCTGAGTATTTTAAAAGCAAAAGATGCATGAGTATTTCAGAAGATGTTTTCTCTCAAAAGATAAATAATTTTCATGGCATGTATTTTTTTATTCTTCATTATCACAGCATAAGCAGGAATGGAAATACAAGGTCTTCACAGATGTTGGCTGAAGAAATAAGTTCATAAATGGTTAATTTTGGCTGTCCTGGATATGTGGTTAATTAGTATAATGAAGAACATTTTTGGAAAAAAAAGAAGAAGTTGAATGCTGATATCACCAATTAACACACAAATCTAAGAAGCAAAAATCCACAGTAAATAGAACACTACATAGTCCTTGTAATTAAATTGTGACATGAGAGTCCAGTGTCACAAAGAAGAAAAATCCTCTAATTACCCAGGATTTGTAAAGCAAAGACAAAATTGGAAGGTTAAACAGGGAGAAGCCACATTGTAACATTATACTGTAAGAAAATGACAGGACTTAGACAACTTCCAGTCATCCAAATTTCTGGATCTGTGATTGCCTCCATTGAGAATTTTGTCCCAAATCACCTCTCCCGAGTTTATCTGTAGTGACAACACCACCAATAATCATGGAAAACAACTGCCATCAGACCTGCACAGGCAAAGCCTCAACCATTACTGTCGGGTCTGGCAGGGACAAGGTTCTTGAACCACATTTTTGGTATTTTATATGAGGAAAAGGAGGTAAATCTGCACAAATGGTTTAGGTTTCGTGCAGAAAGAATCTTTATATTACATCCATTTCTTGGAGATCACATCACAGCAACTTGATTTCTTTTCGCTCACTGATAAAATCTCACATTTTCAAGGCAATGAAATTTGTGTTTCCTTCAAAAGACTTTATAAATGAAAGTAGTAGTAGAGAAAAAGACACATTATGGAGTTACAGACTTCTTCAGTTTCTAATTTAGCTGATATGTTCCATTAAGATACATAGACAAACTCCTTAATTTATAGAAAACATCTTCAAAGTGTAGTCCACTAATGAATGTGTAGTTCATAAAAATTTAAGTCAAGGCAAACTTCGAAGGTACCCAAAAGCTTTTATTAAATACATCATACAAATAAATTGCATGGAGGAAGTAATGCAGAAAGGTTAGTGGACAAGTGGTTACTGCATTTCTTAATCAGGACCAATTTCCTTTATTTACACATCTGTTTGAACTGGATAATCATATGACATGATATCCTTTGAAATGGATTCTACCATAACAGTGTTAAAAATTAATCTCATGTGTAAAATATTGCATCTGGCATGTCCAAGACAAAAATTCTGTGAATGAAGTGGCCCAAGATTACTGCTTCTGTTCTTGAAATACAGACAACTCTTGCAATGCACACTAAAAAAGCAGAAATCTACTGTCTTAACATCTGCCTTAGGAGGGGTAATTCTTATCTTATCTCAAAATTTTAGATCCAGACTTTCAGCTGAAAAATTCAACCTCATGTATCAAAGAAGCAGAGGCTTTTTTTGTTTGTTTTCTTATGGGGACAAAAGATATGCAATAGAGTATGGATATGGTATGAGGAAACTACTCAGACAAGAAAAGGCTTGCAACTTCAGACCATACTGCTCTGCGGATATCATTAACTTGTCCTGTATTTGCTAAGCCATGGTATTTTCATCGAAGAGTCTCTATACTTTTAAGGGTCTTTTGTTACAAATGCTTACACAAATTTCTTTGCATTCCAATACATTTTTAATAGAGATTTTTTTCCTGGGCTGAATAAGGCATTCTATTTCATCCAAATAAAATAGCTATGTCTGAAAGGGAGAATGCTGTTAGCTGTAATATCATATCTAAATGGCTTTGAAAAAAGAACTCATTAATTTGTAGCCTGGGCTCATTTTTCTCTGAAATATTCATGCAACATCTGAAAGTGTTGTCAGTAAAACATCTGGCTTGAACACAGAAGTTCACTGTACAGAAGTGGTTGCTATTCCCATCTCCCATATGATTCTTTACATGCTCAGCTTGGCTTGATTACGGCCTTCTGCTTCGTTTCTGCGACATAGATGTATTGGCAATGATTAGGAGGATTTTCAAAGCAAAGTGCCTCTTGTAGTGCTATAGGCCAACTTGCTTAGCCTGCAGCATGTTTGTAATGCTCAGGTTGATTATCACTTCTAACAAAACAGTCCCTCCTGACTGTCAGCTGCATTTGCATATACTTCAGACAGTGTATGCACTGAAACAAGTAGTAAGTAACCTTAAGGAAAAATTATGGTAATTGGTCAGCTACTGTAGTGCCTATTGGTTCAACACCTTCAGCTGGAGTTAGGTACCTCCTTGGATATAAAAAGAAAACACACCTAGCTCCCAGTTGCTTTTGTCTGGCTTTTACCATCATGCTATGCCTGTGTCATCCAGGCTGTGCCTTGATACGGACACGCGCAGCTGGATACATGTGCGGAACTGAAGCAACCAAAAGGGACTTGCCACCTCAGTCGGGCATTATCAGTACTGTCAGTAATGCTGTTGTCCCTTCTTTGTATTCTCTTCTATTGCTTAGTATGTGGTCTTAAAGTCAAAGTTAGACTTTACATTATCTCTGCTTTGACCACATTATTCTAGTGCTTCTCTTCACATACACACATACCCCCCTCTACTTTGTCCCGGTGAAATGTATTGTAATGCCCTGAGGTGTTTCATGCAAATAGGAGATGCACATGAGGGAGTAGAAATTTTGGCATCTGATCCATTTATCTAGTCTGCTTTGATTCCATGGAAAGAAACAGGTATAATTCACCTCATCTTAAAATAGATGACCAAATCCTGAAAATTTCTCTTCTTTGCGTACAAAATCTAAACTAATGATTAGATTAGGGAGTTTATTTATTTACATCAGAAGCATTGCAACTTAGGTGGATCCCTGACATCAAGGTCAGGAAAGTGCTATGTGGTAAAGACAAGTCACCGAAATTGCATGGTAAAATGGAAATTAATAGAAAATGTAATTTTGCCAAAACTTTCTACTCTAGCAGAAACTAAATTTGGTGTGAATGCTTTTTGTTTGTGTGGGGGCATTTTTGATATGTATGTGCAGATTTTTATCTTTGATTTTAAAATCAAAAATTTTAAATTGATTTTTTTTTTCAATATATAAATATGTATATGTTCTATTTCAAGTTGGTCTGACCAGAACCTCTCTCCCTCCTCCCCCTCCTTGTGTTTGTCCTTAATCTTGTCTTGACTAGTTTCTTTTAACTATGATATGATATTTTGCAATGATAGCTGGAAAATATTTTGGATGCTATAAATTTTTTTGTAAAAATGTACTTTTTTGTCTATTTCCTTTCATCTAACTTTTTATTGCTATAAAATTATTGAACAGTGAAATACTTTGACCTAGTATTTTTTCCCAAACAATAATATACCAAAAAGATATCTGACCTTATAGGCTTCTTTTAAATCTAATTCTTTGCTTCTCATTTCCACCATTTTCACCCACTTAAGTCCCTACTTGTGATATGTGATACCCTACACCAAGGTAGAATGCTTAAATCTGATCTGAAAGAGTAGCTACTGCAAGTTTTTCCCAGAATATTGTTTGTATGTCTATTTTATCTATATTATTTGAATGCTGATCTTCAGTAAAGGAGGCAAACAATGCATTTTGATAGCATCAGTTATTGTGGAAACACACAGATATTTTAAATCATCTTGGAATGGAAAATCTTTTCTTCTGTATCTGGATCTCTGCTGTGGATAATCACCCATGTACAAAAGGAGATGACACTTTCTGCCCAAATAAATTTATCACGAGAAGACACGTTCCTTCAGCTCTCTGAGATTCTCTGATCACATGTATCTTAAAGGGTTATCCCTTGTCTTTCATTGAAAGGATCTTGGCTTGTTATTTTTGTGGACATGGTTCCTGTCCAGTGTGGAACATCCTCTTTCTTACTTCCATCATGTGTAAAAGAAGGATTGAACCAGTCAAATCTCTTCAGAGGAAAATTTAGCAATCTAGCCGCTGATTAAAATTAAATTGAAGTCTTTTCTGAAAAAGGCATCTTTTTCCTACAGTTGCCAACATCTCATTGCATATAGCAAAAATAGTCTGCATAGTTGTCATTTTCTGCACTGCTGAAATAGAAACAACTTATTGTTTTCTCCTTCAATATTTTAGATGAAAGAGAAATTGCATTAGGAATATTTGAAAAATAAAAAGTGTTTTAAATAGATTGCTCTGAATTTTAAAAATGTCTCATCATTTGTAAATGCTAAATTCAAGGTAGGAGATACTATTTAGTCTGTATTAAAAAATGCACAAATTTTTTTCCAGCTATTTTTCTACCTTATTTTCTCATAAAATTGCAAAATGAGTGATAGATAGGTCTTCATCTGATTTTTTAGACTGTGTGTCGAAAGCTTTCAATCACCTTTCCTCAAAGAGCTTCAGAACTGCAGGACACTGTTCATTTTGCCAACTCTGAACACAGAGAAATATGGATGTGCTCCCAAAGGATGTTTATCTTTAAACCATGAAGTTGAAAGTGTCTTAAAAATCTTTCTAGATATTAGAATTACTTTTGTACAGCATGAAAAGTCTCATCAATCATATTCTTTAAAATTTCTACTGAATTGATAAAGATGGCGATGTGAAATTATTTTTCTTTATTTGATAGTTTGCTGAAATTGTTTTAAACATTCTTAAGCCTTTAAACTACAGTTTTAAAATCAGAACAGCCTCCTCCTATATGAGCTGAAATTTGGCATGCAATGAATTCTTGGAAGTATAAAATGCTCAATGGCTTAGTCTTTGGTCATAAATGTAAATAACTCTTATCTAAAACATGGTGGGGCGAAGCATAAGAAATGAAAAAAGGGTTTAGTCTAGTGGTGCACATCAGATTGCAGATAATGCATTTCACATTTTGGTTCCTACAGACATATTAATTTTAACTTTATTGGGTCACTTTTTCTGGGAGCAAGCACCACTACCACCAAAAAACCACCAAATCCCCCCTTCCTCCCCAAAGCCCCACAAAATATTTTAAAAAACTCAAAGCAAGCAATTAAATCTAAATTGAAATCAACCCTAAATATTATAGGTTGTTAAGGTTAACAAACCTTTCTTTGTAATAAAGGTTAGCTTATAATAAGATGTTCATGTATAGTACATGAATTTGAAATTGGAGAATGGTTTAATGATCAATCCTCTGCAATTTGCTCGATGGCCATATAGAAGATATCCTTTCAATGACAAATGCAGAAGTTAATATGTTGCTTGTGTGTATTTAAGTCTAGGACACACTTCAGAAATGTGATAAATATTTAAACTAGAGGCAGACCATCACATTTAAGTTAATTTCATTTGTTAATATAAAATGTTTTATGTGTTAATGAAAAAAATGAATGTATAATCATATTTAATTATAATAATACGTGTTGTATACAAATATATGTATATACTGATAGAAAATAATGTTTTAAAGTAGATTGCTTTTTATGGTGACTCATTTATATTTTGTTATTTAAGGAAAAAAAAAGGCTAGTGATATACCAAAGGAAACAGGGTTCTGAGGTAAAGTGCTTTTTTTGACTTTCAACATGGTTCACTCATCAGACCTGTTTACCTTACCTGTTTTTAGCTGTCACAAATTACTGGGTCAAAATAATCAGCTAAGCTTCCTTTTTTCTGGTTTTGTGTCAGAGGTTGAATGGGACAACTTCCTGCCACTCCCAGGGAATATCTTAACGTCATGAAAAACTTGTAAATGTGCCAACAAATGCACTTATTGCTGCCATAATATACTTAAATTAAAAAATGAGCTCCAAAGAAGTAGCAATAGTTGGAGAGTACAAGAAGCCAAATGTCATGGAGAGGAGAAAGAAGGAGGAACTGAAAATAGCTCGGTGCAAGTGATGTGTCAAGGGATGAACTCCACCTCTAGCAGCAAAGCCATGCGGCAATAAATTCTAAGACATCTCAGCTTGCAAAACAGAGATGAGCTACATAGATCCATCAAAATGTGCCTGCTAAGGAAATAGGAAAACATAAGAGTGAGTAGATATCAGCTATGGGAAAACCTGCTCAACAGGGTGTGTAGTAATAGGGTTGTTGGATCTGCAACCAGCCTTTGTCGCCGTGTCTGCTGGTAGTGCACGTCAGGGTGGTTACAGCCATGAGCATGGGCATCTGGAGCGTTATTCCCAACACAAATTTGCACTCCATCTCCAGTTCCAAGAGTCTTCAGTTAAGATGCACCCTGGATCCAGAATTTAGCATGACTACACATACACATGCAAAATTTATCTTCAGTGGTACACACCGGTTAGTAACAGGCAGCCAGTTCATGCTCTGAGCTCTTCTCAGCAGTGCTCAGGCACTGACCTCCAGTGCAGCAGTACATCTGTATCCATGTAACCTAATTAGATTTTCTCACCTCTGCTTTCTCATCTGAATTTTCTTGCAACTGTTTTTAACACATGCTGATTTTGTCTTTTTCCTTCTCGAAAAATTAAGATATACCATCTTAGGAACATATCTCCTATTTGGTCTTTCAGTTAAAAATTATAGCCAAGGTTTTGACATTTAGGTCAAGCATTTCTTTAAAGGCTTGTCAGGAAGAAGAGATAAATGTATGCTAGAAGTATATATGTTACATTTCAGTTGCTCATGACAAAAAAGGAGGCGGGGGAATAACTTCACTACATCTTTTATGTCTTCTAATGCCCCAGGCTAATAAAATCAAATGCTTTCTTTAAAGTATAAAGCTATTTCTTAATTCATGCATTTGCAATGTTTCCAACATCATTAAGAACAGATTTCTAAGTCTGCCCTGTCACTGAGCATTTCCTTTATGTGACAAGGAATCTCAAAGAATAAAATAAATTAATCTATACTATTCAGCAACTAATCATACCAAAATGAAATTCCTAGAGAATTCTCAGTCCTTGGGTGCATATTTTCAGCTTTATGCTCAGATATATCAGGCCTGCTAATAGTAACAGTAAATATATGTTTAATTCTGGCTGTGTTAAAGGAAAAATTTTAAGTGAAGAACAAAGACAGAGGTGTTAATGTATAATCTTAGAAAGAAGGAATAGCTCACTCAGGCTTATAAAAACACTGGAAAATTTGGCAATGGAAAGAAACATATTTGGCAGAGGGCAAAACCAGAAGAGAATATGATTTCACTATAGCATAAGAGGAATTCAGCACTTAGAAAAAGCCAAATGAGAAGAAGACATTTGAATTCCTTGAGACTGCCCTGACTTTGGGTGAAAGGGCACTCAGGACTGTCAAAATATTCTTGGTATATACATGTGCCAGTATTATCCATACCTGTTCTTGCTAACATGAGTAGACTTTGATCACTGAATCTCCAACAAACTGTGGTTTGCACCTGCTTGCCTTCTCTGTTAGGGGTTCTGGGAGGCCTCTGCCAATACTGGAGGGGTTTTTTTGTGCACAGCAAGCAGGCATGGCCAGATGTGAGGCTGGACATCAGAAGAATTAATTTCTCAGACATTAGGCCATCAAAATGTTGTCAGATTGCTGTGGCTGGATCACATCCCAGTTAGTCAACCAGAGGAATCAGTGATTCAAAGCCTTACTCAGCAGGATGCTTGAGCACCTTCTGAGCTTCAAGTGTCTGACCGGTGCCACTATTTAAGATGGGAAAATTAAAATAATTAAAACTCACCCTCACTCAAGCTTTGCTAACTGGATCCTCAAAGAACAAGGGCTCCTGGTAGCGCTATCAACTGATGGCTCTTGCTAGTGTAATTATAATTTCATTTTTTCCTGTGCCTTATTTAAAATGCAGTTACACTGATTATTCACATGCTTGTAATGACTGCCTTCCTTAATCAGTGCTCCCAAAAATGCCACAACTCCTTGTGCTCAGATGTAAGCAGGAGGGAGGTCCCTGCTCCCACAAATCTTGCAGCATTTAACAAGTCTTCCTGGTGCCACTTTTGATGTCCCCTCCACTGGCAGGCTGTTCTCAAAACAAGATGGAGCAGTAAGACATAAACTTCTAACTGCTTCCCAGTCCGTGTAGAATGACTACTGCTCAGCAGGCTCCCAGGTAGGTAGGCGTATGCAATAATATCACAAAGCTATGAGCCAAAGTTTGAGGTGTAAATGTTGTCTGTGTCCTTTCTCACTTGCAAATTGTAGCGGACCTGAGACAGTCTGACATCAGGCAGATGAATGTAACCGGATATAAGTGAAGTATGGGCCTGATTCCTCTCCTCCTATCAATGCACTGAATACTTGCACTGCTCCTGTCCTACTTTTGTGACCTGTGTGAAGGGTGAACCAGCAGTTGTGTTATATACTTGTTTCTGAGAGCAGGAATGTTGAGAGGAACATGCAACATGGAGACATCTGCTTAAAAAATGAAATATTTTCTGTTGTGCATCCTAGAGAGGAAACAAACCATCCCTTCCAGTGCATCTAGTGATTTTGCTTTCCTTTTCTTTTCTTTCTCAATTTCCTTAAAGAAAACAGTGCCAGTGAGCTGCAGTCCTGTACTTGGGAAGTGAAGGAGAAAGCTAGTGGCAATCTGTGCTGCTGACACAGTGTCACAGTGTAATGAGGCATGTTGTACCATCTCATCCATGCATCAATCCTGGGAAGTGCTCTAAACACTTTAACTGCATGGAAAAGGGTTTTATAGCCTTCTTATGTTTTTGGGGTTTAAAATTGGGTTGCAAAAGCAAAACAATCTGTGTGGCTTGTCACGTTACCAGCAGGGGCTCTGATGGTGCACAGAATCTCCTAGAAGAGTCAGTAGTTTGGGGTTTGGTTTATTATGTCTCACATCAAGACAAGTGTTTTATTGTTTTACAGGAGAAGGGAGGACTTCTGGCACTTTTCCGGTTTTCACACTGCCAGCTGTGAGTTCAGCTTCAGAGACTTCCTGTGTGGTCTGTGTTTGCTTCTAAGTAGCACCATATTCCTTGCAAATTTTTCACCAGTTATATTTTGCCATTTTGAATCTGGATATGCATGTAATACAACATATTTAATTTAAACTTTTCTTAAACTGCTGTTGATCAAAGGCATTTCAACATGTGCCAGAACTGTACATTCATTACATTATTTACAATTTTGGAGAAAATTGCAGGAGCTAAAGAAACTTCCCAGTACCATATTGGTGGTAAAATGATGGAGGGAGAGAATATGGGGACTTTTCATAATATCCTGTGGCACAGAGACTCTTCACCTTCACAGTCCTTTGAGACCTCACGGACAAGGACAGGAACAATGTCCCTGTCCCACATTAGAGGACAAATTCGTGCCTCACAGGCAAGGCTGCATGGGTCACCGGGAAGCCTGTTTTCAGATATTTATTTCATCATTCTGTGCTTCAACTTGTCCTCTTGCAAAAAAAAGGGCACAAGATTTGATTCCTGAAAGTTGTAAAGTTTGATATCTCAATAAATGTTCATGAAGATCACCCTTATTTCCCTTTGCTATGCAAGGAAGACCCTGCTGATTTTTTCTAAAGTTGTTTGTGCTCTAAAACTCAGTTGGCCCTTTAAGGCTTTGTACACAGAAACTACATACTTTGAGAACATCAGGTGTCAGACACTATAGAGTTATAAAGGATTAATTGTTACAAGGGTACCTGAAGGAGTAGTTTCAGTTGTTACAGTTATTAAATAGCTTAAAAAATGAAAAGCATTATGTAGGGGATAGGAATTATTGTCCTTATACTTCAACACTTCAGGCCAGTCAGAAAGATTATTTAAAAATTAATTTGATCAGCAGTCTGACCAGGGAGGATGTCACAGTGCAAAGGATTCTGCTCTTACATATGGTTCCTTTGAGTTTCATATGCCCAGGAGAAAGTCTCAACTGCTTATGGAGGCACAATTACATTTGCACAAATTGATTTACACATCCACAGGCAGCAAGAGCTGGTGTTTGATGTCTTCTGGAGCAGCAAGGCTAGAGCGCTCCAGAAAGGAAGATGAGGTGGGATGGAGGTGACAGCAGGGCAGTGCCCTCACTGAACAGGGATGCTCTCACACAGTACCCAGACCAGGGGAGCAGAGCACGTCCAGCAGCCCTGACTAGACCCAGAGAGCAGTGCTGATCACTAGCTAGCCTACAGTGATAAGGGAGAAGGCTGAGTCAGAAAAGCAAGGGTCAGATCAGCAAAGTGAAAGACTAACTCTTTGTCTTGTGTGCTTTTGTCAGTGATCTGCAGTGTCACATCTGAATTTACAGTACAACACATGTTTCAGACAGGTTGGATAATTGCTGTTATTGTTAGTGCTGGTTTCGCCAAACCCCCAGGGCCTCAGTCCTTTGGCGACCAGTATTTTTTGTAATAACAATTTCCAATAATAATGATAGTAAATAATAGGAATAAAATTGTGTTAATACAATTTGACACAAGGCCTTACTGACTGCTATCTGCAGTCTTGCAGACACTGCAGTACACGTGTGAGTAATGGTGCTACTAGCTGGCTGTCTTGTTCTGTAAATGCAGACATTGAGAGACTTCTCACAGTGAAGTGGTCTACAGAAGGCTGAGATCTCAGGGATGTCTTTGCTGCTTAAATACATAGAGATGATGTTGAGAGCTTGGACTGAACTGTGACTGAATCCCAAAGCTGATAACCTTTCAAGGGGGTTGCTTCTACCTTCAGGTTGCACAGCTCTTAAGAGATGTTTTTCATGCATGCCCATTAATAACTTGACATTTGACACACACCTCATGATAAGAACTTTTAACTTTTTATGCCATTTTCAAAGACCTTCTGTCATTATATAAAGTCTGTCATAACATTACTAATACATATAAGAAGCATTTATGAATTTGTTTGCATAGGTCAGGACCTGGCAGTCCTATTCCTTACACTTCCTTTTTCTGTCCACATGGAAATTATTATAGAACTGAAACAATCTCATTCGGAAGGCTTTGAAACTCCCATATTCTCTTCTCACTTGCAGCCCCATCATGGAAAGGAGAGAGGTGATTTGGAAGGTCCTCAAGCACAAAGAGGAAGGACCTGTGTCCTACGAAGCATTGCACTGGCTGGCACTTATAGTGCTGCTGATGCCTTAGGTTTTAACTTTTATATTTTTCGAATTCTGTACTGCTTAGTGTGTAACTGAAATTTCTTGTAGCCTGTTAGCTGCTGTTTTCTCATGCTAAGATAGACATAACAAACCCTCTCTAGGTTTGCTCTCCAAGGACACCCAGACCATCCTAGGTCCAAAATGTGTAAACCAGCATCTTGGAGAGGGGGACAAGCTTGGGGAAATTACACCATTAACTGAAGCTTTAATTGGAGAATTAACCCTGATATGCAAATGGACCAAGCCTATAAAAGTGTGAAGAACTCTTAACCTGTTGTCCACCTTGGGGGGTCCATCTTAGGGCTCCATCTTGGGGTCCTTCTGGGGTAGCCTCTGGCTCCCCAGGGTGTACTTTTGAAGGCCTTCAAATAAACACCTACATTTATTCCCTTACTCCTGTTTGGTCTCTGTTTCTAGGTAGCCACTTCAGGCATCACTGCTAACTGAAAGTAGGTTTGAATCTGCCCTGCACATTTGGGTTCTGTTTGTTTCAAGTTTTCGCGGTCACAAACTCTTGTTTCTCTCTTATGCTGAATATGTTTGTATTCAAACTTAAGTGGCAATGTCAAGAGGCAAGTCTTAGCATTGAAAACACAAAATCAAATCCTCCTGCTTTGATTATGAAGCTTTCTCCTCACTTTTAAAGTCATTCTTTAGAAAGAAAGGACCGCTGCAATACTTGCAGTTCTCTTGCTTTGTGTGCTCTGTATGTAATTGAGAAGGTTAACCGTAATGACAAGAGAGCAAATACATCTGTTTTACCACTTGACCATTGACAGCTCTGTCTGATTTTGAAATTCAATATCCAAATTAACTTTGCCCTTTAACATTTTCAGGTTATTATTATGAAGCTCACTGGTACTAGAAGTACGTATTTCAACAATTTTTAATACTACTTTATGACTGAATAACTGCTGAAACCTAAACTCTCCAAATTTAGAGTTATCTGTGAGATCTCAGTGGTCATAAGTGTGTTAATGCAGTAATTGATAACTTCTCACTTAGTTGCTATCATCTTGTCTGAATTCCAATGGTAATTAAATGAGAGAGGATGTAATAACACTTGCAGCCATTTCCTTCAGTTCAAAGGGAGCCCTAAATGACTAGTGGAAGCTCCTGTTAAAGAAGCAAAGTCCTGTTCCTACATCTCACATTCTGTTTCTGTAAGAAGCGTTTTCTATCCAATTATGCTTTAGTTACAGTTGCTGTCTCCTACTTCTGTAAGGAACTTATGTAACAGTGAAAACTACATTATTTGCCAGCATAGTCCACTGTTAAACCTTGGCACAGTATTAAAGTTCCATCTGCCTCAGGTAGTAAACTTTTGGTAGAATGTAAAAAACAATAAGATGCTTGGTTTTGTGCTTTGGGTGAAGGACAGGCAAGTCAGAGTGGGAGAAAGAGTCCAGCTTGTGCTTAGGCCACAAAACCTCCAGAACCAGCCCAATGGTTGTAGCCCAAACAAAGAGTAATACTTTTTTCTTTTAACTACTGTTTTCAGGAAAGTGACATTTCTCCAGCTTCCCATTTGCACCTTTTTCCTGTGAAACTCCCACTGGAAAACTCTGTGTGTAACAGCACACACACTTCATCAGGAATGTGATGCAACCAAAGAGGATGTATGAATGAGGGCAGAAAACTAAAATGCATGTGTTGCTACCAGAGTAGTGATTTTCTCTATTTGTAGCTATTAAATTTGCATCACTAGGCCTCTGCCCCCATCCATAGGATCTCATTTCTCTCTGTACTGGAGATGCCACCCGTTGCAGTCACTTCACAAAATCAGAACATTCTGAGTTGGAAGGGACTCACAAGGATCAATGTTAAATTAATTGTGTGTGCAGCTGCTTTCTAATGGAAGGGTAAAGGCACCTCTGGGGAGGAGAACTGGAAATGGTAATTTATTTTTTGTTTGCTGGGCTTTCTGTATTCACTGCTGGTGGTGTGAAAAAGTGAAAATAAGAACCCTGTTGACACTGGGGCCTGCTTTAGTAATGGATATGCTAATCCTAGTTTTGTTCCATAACTAGAACTGCAAATTTTCAGTAGGAATCCATGGCTGTGTCAAATAACGATAATATTTCCCTCTCAAAGATGGATAATTAGTTAATAAAAGTTGCTAGGGAAAGGAAAAATGATAAATAGCTTCACTGGGATGCCTGAGGAATATGTATCTAAATCTGTATATTGACAAGACCTGCTCCTAACAGAAGGAAAAAATAGATCATATGAAGTTTTGGGTTTGGATCCTGTAGGGAGAGAGGTCCTGGGTATTTTTCTGATTTGGTTTTGTTGTTTGGGATTTTTTTACTTAAAGCATTACAATTAAATAGAGAAAGTTCTATGTGGTGGTTTTCTTGTTTTTGTTTTTTAAATCCAGGTGCAGAAACTACAGCAATTAATATTAATCTGAATTTGATTATTTGGCTCTTCAGCATTTCATTGGATTATGTTGACTTTGTAATTTGATTGCTACACAGATGTAAGCTGTGCTGATTGCATTAAAATATGCGAAGGAAATGAAAAGTATTACCAAGTGACGTTCTGAAAACAGTTCTCCCTTGCTAGCTGTGAAGACTTCCTCTTGGGAAGAGAAAAGCAAAGGAAATTAATGATTATACTATTATGCCAAGCAATGAGTTAAAAATAATCCACCTACATGGATAATAAGTATTGAGCCTGTAATTCTCTGTTTCTGGACTAATATGTGTTATATAATGAAAATATACTTAACAGACATGAGCTCTGCAATATGCTAAAGTATGATATTAAAAAGGTGAGATCCGGAAGGGAAGCTCGTGCATTAGGCTTCTGCTCTTGCAGTGCTTCTGAAGATCACGTACACCAAACTTGGGCACAAACACTCTGCTGTGCCATTGCTGAGGGTCAGTCAGTGCCTGGGTGATTCCCAGCAGAGAGTTCTGTGGCAATCATCTGTCTCACAGCCTTCTTTGAACAATATTTAACTGTGGAGAACTGGGTAACAAGAAGGATCTTCCTCCTCCTGTCTTGTGCCCATCAAAAGGTGCACTTGCCTCTCGACTGACTGCAACAGCCCAAGTGGGTTTCTAATATACATAAATTCTGTCTGTGATGGGACACAAAGTGGACCTTATGTTACTTCCACAGCCACCTCCACATAGAGATTTTTTGAAAGCATTTTCTGTTCCTAAGTAAATATCACAATGGAAAATTGAAATGAGTGTTATCCGATTTTGTATATAGAAGGAATTTTCATTCAAACAAATGAATTCTTCAGTAATATTTATTTTACCATTTTCAAGGTTATATATTTTCCCCGCTGTTTTTCCCACCCGTCATGCAAGTGCCCCATAAGAGAGGTAGAAGTTGGGAATACTCTGAAAATTTTAAATTTTCCACAGTGCTGTTTTATTAGTCTGAAAAATGGAGAGGAAAAAAACAATAGTAATAATAATAAGGTTCACCTTACAATGATTCAGACAACTCCTCTCTGTGACTGAATTTGGAAAGGAAGGTGAGACCTGAGCTGGAAGTTTGAGTCTGTTAGTGTCTTATTGGAATGCTCCCACTGATTTTAGAATGGCTGCTCATGAACAATGTTGTATTCCCCATATGAAATCCCAATCTCAGTGAGAAAAAAAGCACAAAATGCATGAAGATATCCAAGAGACATTTCTAATTTGGAGATTTATATTTCAGGGTAACCTGAAGCACAGCCCTTCCTCTGTAGCTGGGAGTGTTGCCTTGTCAGTCCCACTGCACACAGAAATTCTCATCCCTTCCTTGGGAGAATGAAAAGGAAACTGCAGTTTACAGGCAAACTGGAGTGACTGTGATAGCACTTTGCCCACAGTGAGGACATCTAAAAATCTGACAGTGAAACTAACTGCTTTAATGTCCTTTTTTCTGCTCAAGCAATCCCTTTAGAGCATTTTTTAAGTAACTCAATAAACAAACACATGCATAGACTTTCTAATTGCTTCTACAAGTTCCTCTGCTGTCTAATATTGTATTAAACCATGGTAGTGGGATTTCAGTTACTTATGCAAAAATCACATCTGCAATTGATAGAAATATTTATCAGTGTATTCACTAAAATGAAAAAGCATTGAAGCAAGTAATAACATTTAAAACAAGTAGGAAAGCACAAATGAAAATGAAGCATCTGAATAATTACACAATATGCAGTGCAGAATAAATGATATCAAAATTCCACTTCTGTTTCAAATCAATAACACTGAAATGTGACAGGAACTTGATGATGGCGTGTAACTAAAAATTTAATCCAGTCAAAATATATTTGCAACACACTCATAGACAATCGAATCTTTGCAATTGTTTCTTAATGAAAAGCAACTGTTTCTGGAAATAATTAGCTTATTTTATAGCCACAATCAAAGAACATATGGAACTAGACAAGAGTCTTGTTCCCAAGTTAAACATTTTAATTTACAGCGTAAAAAGAAATAGTGTATTGTAGTATTTTACAATCATTTTTATCAGCTTTCATTTTGTGAGTGGATGTTATGATACAATGCTAAAGGATATTTGCTAAAAGTACAGAAAAAAGGAATTAAGTAATGTAAAATAAAGAACATGGAATGGCCAGTGCACAGCAAGATAATGGCAAAACAGGAAGAATGACTACTAAGAACAATTTTTAAAGAAAGCTTTTCTGTTCCTAAGACACTGTATTAAAAATGAATGTTGATGTCCTATCACCTGAAAATCCCTGAGAGAAAATAAGAGATGTTGAAATGCACTGCTGTGTTGAATGTTTTGTAGCTCCTGAAAAGCATGGAATGTCATCACCTCACACATTATGTCCTAATGTATAAAGCTGTATTTCCTGCTGACATCACTTGTGACAATTTCCCCAAAGTCATCATAAACACAAAGAGGGAAAACTTCAAATTAGTTTACTACAATCTACAAATCCTGAACGCTTTGTTGTCTTGTATTTTTTCTCTCTTATTTTGTTTGTTTGTAAATTTTTACTGTTTTCAGGAAGATACAGAAGGAATAAATGGAGAAACTTTTCAGAGGCAAACAATCTTCATCTCAGAAAGCAGTGGCAAGACATTAAAAGGAGAACAAATTTAGGTTAGATACAGAGATGCAGCATTTAATTTATGTGAGCACACTGGAAATGAGCTTCTCTAGATAATTTAAGAAAGGAAGATTCACATAAGCCGAAGGATAAGCAGGTCTTAAAGATACCATTTGTCCGGTCATAGCTCAGATACAGGCACTGCAACTTGCTGCTACAGCACCATACGACCTTGTCAAATAAACAACCCTCTTGAATCTGGGATTTATATTTTTGTTTTCACTTCACCAGCTTAAAAATCATGATTGGAAGCAAGGCAATGAGTAAACATCATGAATGTATGTTTTGGAAGTAACTCTGCCACAAATATTTCCCTGGGAGAAAATAATAGTGACATGCTACTACTGGGGGTTTCTGAATGTATAGAATGTATGCATAGGAAGCACAGAAGCAGGGATTCCTTGCAGAAGAGGAAGGGGTTTCTTGATTATTTATGGCTGGCTTGTCTTCTTGATTTTATCTTTAATTTCTCTACCCTGCATTTATTATTACTTATGCTGTCCCTGTCAAGATGAAACCACTCAGCTGAAAAAAACCCAGCTATCTCCAAAAAGAAATCTTTCAAAGTACTGTGTCTTAACTTCAAATCTCACTCCAACTCTCATGGTTTAATTTTTCCTTTTTCATGAAGAATTGTCGATACACATGACTAGTAGAACCTGGGGTGGGATTTCAGAGTCACATAGTTGCTCAGAAGACTGAACTAAAGAATTTTATTCAGGAAAACTCTACACCAAAGACTGTATTTTACACTGGCAATGCAGGCAATATTGACAGACTAGTTCAACCTAACTGCTACTGCAACTGCACATCCCCTGAAGTGTGACAGTTATCCATAAGCAAATATTTATTCCTTTATAGTATGATCTAACACAAATGGTTGCAATTTATGTCTCTGCAGATGACATTGAATTACTTCATTCGTACTCTGGGCTCAGAATGTTAATTTGAAAATTCACTTTGGACCAGTGCAGTTCTTGGGCACCAAAACCCAATCATATCACTTTTTCCTGAAGTCAACAGTTTCAGAATGAATCTTAAAGCATCTTCCAGGTGACTCAGCTTGAGCCTCTCCACTACTAAACTGCTGGTTTAGCTGTGGTATAAGCAAAGCACGAGAAGTTCAGGGAGACCCCTGAAAGCATTTTGCAAAGATCTTTTAAAACGTCTACGGCCTGAGCATGCCTCCTCCTCAAAAAAGCCAAATACAGCAACAGGGTGGCAATATGGTGATTAGCTATACCTTTCCATTTTACAGTAATGATTTATGAAGGGCATTTACTTAACAAGCTCCTTTTGAAGCTTTTGTACATGATTGCAAATGACGTGTGTGACATCCAGCAGTCCCTTCTTTTGCATAATGGTCACAGATTATACTTAGGAAGAGTAACATGGAGGTAAAGTGACAGCTCCAGTCTCTTAATGAGAAGTTTATTAAGAAACTAGGAGTGATTTTCTGTTGCAAATTAACCATAATATGAGTAATCAGCAGAGATGTCGCATTGGTGCAAGAAAAATGATAAACAGAAGAATGTTCATCCCTATGCTAATCAAAGAGTACCTATAGTTCATTACAGAATGTCACTTCTAAGAACCTGGGGATGCAGGGTTTCGGAAATGTGTTTTTGGAAATTGTATTTGGCAATATCACTGTATGTACCTTTAGACTGTATTTAACGTGCCAAAGGAATGTGGCTTTTTTTTAAAAGAGAAATTCAAGATCTCTGCGGTAAAGCTATAATTGCAATATGCAAAAGCTTGATTATAGTTTTGGACCTCTTGAATAGGGTATGGTTTTGAAGTGCTGGGAAAACAAATCGCATTGATTTAAAAACATTTTTTTGCCAGTTCCACAAGACAATTGTAAAATGGATGCAAAATTCAAGCCAGAGTAATCAGCCTCATCATTTGTTCTAAAAAGGACTATAATATTATTGTTAAGTATTAAGTAGTAGGACTAGTTTTAAAAACTGCACACTGGGGTTCAAGCCTCAAACCTGCAAGGAAAAAGGTAGTCTAGGAAATAAAGAGCTTACAATTTTGTATCTTTCAAAACATAGCAATAGATGTGAATATAGGCATTGTTTTAACAACACAGATATTGTTATCTAGATGGCAGTGTGCCAGCAGCAGGAATTTTGGCACAGTCATCTTGTTTTGTTTTTACTGGTCCTCAAGCGCACTTTGTTGTACCATAGGTAATTTCATTCCTTTGACTCCAGTCCTCTAGTTCATCTCCTTCTGGATAATATTCTGATTCTCTTTTCTCTGGCACTGCCCACATCATCTGCAAACACCGGTGGTATCCTTTGATCCTTTTTTATGCTTTTACCTGGTTCACTACTGAAAAAAGGAGTTCAAACTTTCCTCTCATAGAGAAACTTTTACTGTTTCATACAGTCCTTTGCCAACACCTCTCCCAGATTTTAGTCATGATAACAGTGTTCTGCTGAACAAAACTGCTTAACTAACAATTTTTTCTGTGACACATATCCGCTAAATGTTTTGGTGTTTTGTTTGAGGCTTTTGGTTTTGTTTTTGGTTTGGGGGTTGGGTTGTTTTTTTGAAGTTTGCTTATTTTAGATCACTTTTGTTTAGTCACTAATGTATTTAAGATAACAGAATAGTATGGCACAACTCATCTTTGGTGAAACTCTCATCATTTTATCCCATATTTGTCTACAGGCATGTCTTTATCAATCTTTCCCTCAGGGCTTGTTCCAAAGGCAAAATCAGTGACTGGATCCTGTGTTTTGTAATAAAAAAATTTCAGTTAGATTTTTTTCATGTATATATTGTGTTATTTGGAAATACTTTTCACTTTATATATTTTTGAGTTTGATAGGGAATAATTAACTGTGTCTCCAGTACCCTTACACAAGCCTTTTTTGTGCCAACCATCCAAAATCAAATACCAGATATCCTGAGTATTTTTGTAAGCTTAATATCACTAAATCACCTCAATATTTTTTTAGAGAGCTGAGCTCTGTAGACATGCTCCTGCACTGGCCTGTTCCAAATGTCATAATTATTTCAAGTCCTGCTTAGGCTTTCCATTGCTATCTTTGTTAAAGGGAAATGAACTTTTCTTCTGAGATGACAGCTGTTTGTTCCACAAAGAAATATCAAAATAATATTTTTTCCCAATTGAGGCCAGATGTTTCTGTAAGACACTTAAAAAATAAATTTTTAATCTATAAAACAATTTGTCCATGTATATTTCATCCCATTCTAGCCCCAAATCTGCTCATTTTAATCAGTGTTCATCTGTATGATGCTTACTAGCATTCAACAAACCCAACATGTGACTTGTATGTGGGACAGATCATTCTTAAAAAATAGATGTGAAAGTCTCCAGTGAGTGGGGATCTGATAGGCAGAAAAACATGCAGCTAGCCCTAGGCACTGAAACCACCTAGATACATGAAATATTTACTGCTTCTAGTTCTATGATGTCTTAATAAAGTAACTGCATTTTAATTGTTGCAAGGTTTTCATTTCACGATTCTCTTTTGAGAATTAATGTCTTCTCAGCTGCATTGGCAGTTCTGTGTCAGTGGCTCACATTCACACATTCGGTGAATCAACAGGGATCATGATGCTGCCTTGGTCCAGAGGTCTCAGGAAAGCAAGAAAACAGAAGAGGGAAGCTGGGAGCTTCCTCACATAACCCACAGGGAGCTTGCAGCCTGTGGACAAAGCTGTAAGCAGAGAGGAATCCAAAAGGGCCAAAGGAGCAAGGAGACAACACCACTGGGAATATTGCAGAAGGCACAACTCGGCCAAAGCATTGAGCAATTTTGGTCTTTTTCAGTGAGAAACATTTAGTGGTTTACAAATTGTAATATCAAATTTATGGTGATAAAATGGTTTGACACCATGTTAGAGATTTGTGTACCAAAAGACAAGGAGGAATTGGAACATGGGCCTTTTAAGGCCTTTGAAGGGATATTATTTTCCTTGTCCATAAACAAGGCAGCGGTACAAGCTCCTGTATGCAGAAGGGAGGGAAACCTTGAATTCTCATTCTGTCTGATACCCATCCTATCAGAGACTGGCCCAAGCTCACAGGGGATCCTTTGTTCTCTCCCTCTAAATCCTATAAATATTTTTGAAATACACAATGCAAATAAAAGAGCAAAGTAAACACAACAGCACTAATGTTAGAAGTCAATGTTTCCTCCATGTCACACAGGTATAAAGACAGTACCAGTTTAAATTGTGGCTCTATGAAAGCAAAAAATTTCGTATGACGCAGATGCTGATGCCACACCAGGAAGAACTATTAACGTTTTTAGCAAATTCCTTTGAAGCCTTCTAGTATTTTAGCAAACTGACATAATGTGGATGGCCTGCCACAACAAAACAGAATTGTCCTATTCAGTGATCTTAATGAGATGTCAAAGGGTTAATAAGAAAATTAATTTATCCTTTTAAGCGCAAGAAGTAATTAAAGTCTAAGGGAAATCTGTATCATAATTGAAAATGAGTAACGAGCAAGCGGGATGTGGAGGAAAAATGAGTTTGGCAATTAAGACAGGAAGTTCAGTATAACAAGATGGAATAATATATCTGTCACCTATGGCACAATTATATCATGCTGATATTAAGTGAGAAAGCTTAAGCTAAAGCAGAACAATAGAGATGGTGAATGAGGAGGTATCAGATAGTGACGCTGCATTCTCTGCTAAGGAAACTACTTCAGGGACCAAGAGTAGGTAGGCTCCTGATAGCATCAGGGCTTTCAAATTAACGAAGCTGAAATGCATTAAAAGGGATTAAATAGTAATTGTATTAGAATTTATATTAAATATTCTGAAGTTATTAGTTCTTTGAACTTTATAAAAAGGTTCCTGAATTACTCACCAGGAACACCTGGGCTACTATTTTAATAGGATGGGCCAAAGTTGCCCCTGATATCTTTCCCTCAGTCAATAGAGACCCCAGTGGTAAATCTGGTTTATTAATTTCTATGTTTCTTATCTGAATTTTTTAGTCTGAAAGTTTGAAGCACAGTAAAATCTCCTATCTCTAGAGGCGTCTATGAGGTTATAGCCATTCGGAAGGTACAAAAGACTTATGCATCCTTCATCTTCCATGGAAATTGATGGCAATGATGCCTAGGTGCAATAAACTCATGAAAGAAATTAATAGGACTGAATTTTGAAGACAGCTCTTGTGTTCAAACACACAATATAATTTACCTTGTCTCTTAGGAAGAAGTACTTAAGACTGATACAACAAACCTAGAATTAGATCTGCAAGCACTCTCTTACAGGAAAGGTATTATTGAAAAGTATTGTTAGAAGAATAAAAATGAAAAAGCATGCATAAAAGCCAAAAAGTTGTTGCCAGCCATCAGTTTTCTTGCAAATATGAAAACTGCTGTCCTTTTAGAGATGAGAGAATGGCAGGTAGCACTGAAGATGAACGCCATGATAAAGTGTTTGCATGTGTCCTAGTCCATTCTCCAGGATTTTTATTTTTATATATACAATCTAAAGATGCAATAACCACACTTTCCAGAGGCTTTGGAAAAGAGTTCAAGCAAAATTTCAAGTTCTCCATCAGAGCTCGTAATCCAGATTTACTTATCTATAGAGACAGAGAATTTTATTTAACCAGGAGATCAGTTTAGACCATCTTCCCCTCTATGAAATGTACTACTGCTGCTTCTCAAAGCTGCACATGCTCTGGATACTCATCTTGTGCCCTGAGCAGCTCTGCTCAAGGAACACACATAGTGGAATTGTCTCAAGTTTACTCATAACATGTATTTTGGATGGGAAGATCAAACATCACCTCTCCTAAGAGCTGAGGGGTGATTTACTCTTCTTGACTCTTCTCTGGCCTTATTCTGAGAGAGGAAAGAGAGTCCCTTAGGAAAGAGATGCCTGTTCTGCCTTTCAAACATGAACAAGAATAACAAAATAAGAGATGGACTGCAGCTTCTGTGTTCGGGAGCTAGCAGGGGCACCTAAATTAAGAACCTCCAGTTTCTAAGGAAAACGAGGGCAACATTGCCATTCACACTGACACTCAGTGAGCAGCATCACCGTCATTTTCACAAGCAGGCACAGCACCCAGACTGCGCCGCTGCTGAAGAACAAAGTGCAGGTACATGAGGGAGAAAGACTTTGGGAGGATATTGTATTTGGCAGAGCTTTTGCTGAGGATAAAACCTTGTTTTCTTCATAGCCTAATTTCATGAAAATTCTTTATTGGGAACATGCAAAGAATTTCCTATTCATTTCTCAATCAGTCATCTGACCCTGAAACCAAGCACTGGCATTTCTCAATTTTGCCTCTTGAATTATCCACCTGGTACTGAGTTCTGTTGGCTGTAATGAGGATAATTTTGAGCTAGCAAAGGTAAAATTGATACAACAGTGAACATGTAGCATGTGTTACTGCCCCTTGTATTGTCACAGAGCAGCTCAAGCATTGGTGCTTGGATTTATTTCCTGGCCTTACATCTAAAGCACCTTCTTGACAAAGGCACTCCAGTCACACAGATCCCTGTGGTATTTACAACACCCTACACTATGCTGAATTGAATAACAGGTATGGAAAAAATAAGCAAAATAGGAACTGGCATGGTCCCCGAGGGGAAAAAAAGGAAAGCCAAAGCCAAACATGTTCGTGAGCACAGAAGGTAAAACTAAAAACCATGCACATTACTGGGAAAATAAAGTCCTAAAGTAACCCAAATAATCATTTATTTGACTACAGGAAAGAAAAGGAAAAATATATGTGATTAATGCCTCTAGCACTGTCAGTGTGAAATTCATGGTTTGCTGACTGCCTAAATTGCCTGGCATGCTGCTAACCCTCATCTTAGCTTTGTCTAGGCAAGCACTTGTCATTAAAGGGGCAATTAATCTACTATTCTAATTTCAGATGAGGCAATGACAGAAGGAAAAATGAGATGTGTCATTTAAGTGCTTTCACATTCTAAACCACGAAAATGCCATGACTTCACAATAACATTGACAGAAAAACTCTTAGCCGGCATTCATATTACAATAAAGGGTCTAGCTGAAATTTTACACGCAGATTAGACTAGTAACCTGTAAAGTATCAGACAACCTACTCATTGCTTTAATTATAATGGAGAAAATGGTGTTCAGACAGAAAATATTGTCAGTTTTGGGCAGAAACACTGTTTTCTTAATGGCAAATAGTCACTGGATGTAAAGCCTGCAGTAGCTAACTCCAGTCTTACTAGGGAAATCTTTATACTTCATTTACTACTGATTTAGAAGGGCTGAGAATACACTATACACCAGAAATAAAAACTCTTTACAGTTTTTTTCCAATTTTATAGAATTTTTGTCACACTCTCAAGAATTAATAGTATACAAATACAGTCATGGCTGAGTAAAGATGAAGAAATCTGGACTTTCACATCTGGTCCTAAAGGTACTCAGCCAGAGCAAGGAAATGATTTATGCTACATCAGTAATTTTTATTGGTTAAAACAAAAATCAGATACCAAAATATGACTCCTTTAAAAAAGTGTTCTTTTGTGCTATAAGTGCCATGAATTTTTAATGGGTGGAAATATGTGATACAATTTAATACTATTCCTAATAAGGGAAATAAAGGAAATAAAGGAAATAAAAGACTTTTAGTAAAAGAAAGAAAATTCTAGTATTTTTGTAGTGATAAACTTACAAGTGATCTTTACTGACAACAGCAATTTATGCACTTAAAGCAATTGAGAAAGATATCACTGTGGTATCTTAGTGTGGCACAATGATCCAGCTCCTCCCTGGGACCACTGTGAACAGCCACAGAGCAATGTCTGCTGAGAAACCACCTGAGATACACCTCAGCCCCCTCTTCGTCTCCTCAGGTCTGTGATTTTTTTTCCTGTTGCTCCCCTGTTTGTTCACAGAACTCTCAGCACAGCCACAGAGGCTACTTTAACAAATTTAGACTGCAACTTGGTTATGTTTTCCTAATATGCCTAACGCTTTCCTAATATTAGAAATTAAATTTAGGAAGCATACCTTCAATAAAACAGCCCCGTTCTTTGCATTATCTTGAGATCCACATGGAAATGAGGAAAATCAACTTACATTTTTAAATACATCCATGCATTTTTAAGATTGTGTCAGGACAGGAGCTGAGGTGTTGGCTACTTTTATCTGGACATAGGTGGGCAGGATGAGATGTTATCCATGCAAGGTTGTAAGTGCAGAGTTTTTTATTCTGCCTAGAGGAAATCCTGAATATCCTGGAACTACCTCATTCTGAGCTCTAAAAATGACATCAACAAACCACAAAGTCTCTGTTTTGGAGACAAGCCAGATCTTTTACCCAGAACCTTGTGGACACAGAGGTTACACCACCTGAGTCCTTATAAAAGACAAACCACTGCCAAGGCCACTGTTCAGTCGTACTCTGGGTTACAGCTGGAGTTTGCTGGTGGTGATGCAGGCAGGATGTTTGTGTGTGAGAGAAAGGCAGGAAGTCTGTGCATGGTGCCATTATGCATTAACTGAAAGAACACAGAAAAAAATGTCTACAAGCTGGAAAAAAAATAGATATGGGAGAGAATTTAAGAAGGAGGCCAGAAGAGTGCAGTAGATCTGCCCTTAACACCAATAAATTGTGATGGAAAATTCAATGGGATTTATGCCCTTTACCCTCTTTGCTCTTTTAAATTTTCTATCGTAGGAAAAAAGGTTCCTGCCAAAGACACCTTTAGGAATAATAATTATAAACACAAATATAGATTTAATTTCATATCTTAAAAGATGCCTAGCTAAAGCAAATCCTCCTTTTGAAGTAGATTAACACATTGATTTCATACTCTGACTTAAAGGAAAGATAAACTAATCCTTCTGTAGGACATTATATTTGGCAAATCCTCACTTGATCTTCATTTTGTTTCCTGAACAAAATGGGTTATGTGTGTGTAATTACTCTGTTTTAGTTGTTGTTTATCTAAAAGTAAGTATCGGCAACTTGTTTTTGTTTAGTAAATAATCAATTTTAATATCCAAGCAGCTGATGACATCTGAAAAGTGGAACTGTGAGGAGTGATGTACAAATGCAGATGAAGAAACACTCGGGGACAGAAAGGCGTCATCACACTGCCAACCTTGTTATATTGCTACTCTGTCTGAATCATAGGATCAGCAGAATTATTTTTTGAACAGTGTTAGTAAGTAGTTGGGATATAACATTATCATGAAATGTTGATAATTATGATTTAAATACTGAAACATAAGTAAATTTGGAAAAAAGTGATGAAATATTTGTAAAGGAGGTGGATCTATACCAACAACATGCACAAATGCATATATATGTGTGTGTTTATGTACATGCATATGCACACACGTGTATATATGCACATAAATTCATATCCATGTATGTAGATATATACACATAGACACACACACTATGTGGGGAATATGTATTCTATGTAAATATACACATCCTAATGGAAATCCTTTCCTACCATTACAGAACAGAAATTGATACTGCTTCAGCTGGAGTTTGCCTAGTAAGAAAATAATATATTTCATGCATTTTCTTTTATGTTATTCCAGGCTTCCTTCACTACCACCTCTCCTTTCTCTACCTGAGAGGGAAAAATAATGGGTGTGAGGGAAACCACAAATAACAAATGTAAAACCCGTGTTTTCTTCTAGAAAATGGGCAAAGTGACTGTAAATAAAAGAACAATGTATATACTTAGATATATAGCAGTACTTATTCTCACAATGTGATCTTCCTAAATTTATTATTTCTGCAAGAAAATATGACAGGATGAAGCCAGCTAGAAATAGATAATGGACTATCTTCAAAGAGGATCCTTTTATTCCTCATAACCATAGGTGATAAATGGTTCCAGTGACAGTGCTTGCTATTTTCTTCTGTTTCTTTTCTTTCTTTTCCTTGCAGAATATCTCAAATTGGAGACTAACAGCCCCCCAAGATAAGATACCTTGACACAGCTTCTTTCCATCTCCAGTGCCTGAAGCCATCAAACACCCACCACCAATATGAAACAGGGAAGGATGTAGATATTTTGCTCCTTGACAAGGGTTGTAATTTCATATTTAGATTATTAAAGAGAAGGTACTGTTGTAATGATATTTTTCTCAGAAATATCTGTTTGTTTTGGACTCTTGCTTACAAAAATATTTCTTGCTTGCTCTGAAGCTGCTCTACTGAACTTTGGAAAATGGGAACAGGCAAAGAAACCATGTAGCTCTTGCCTGAAGATGAGGATCCACAGCGTTGTAGTAACCTATGTTTTACTTTCAGAGATGCCAAGTGAACAACTCTCATCCTGAATTTTCACTTGGAATTAGTAATTAACATGTCATTCTAGGGTTATCCTACCTTTTGGAGAACTTTTAAGCATGAGCAAAACCTCTTTGCAGAGAACAGAAGGAAGGCATCTACTTGAAAGGCATGATTAAGGTTCACTCACTGTTCAAAGTCTGAGCTGTCTCTGATGATTCAGATAGATAGGGAAAATGTGCTCTTGAGACTGAAACTGGGTTTCATTGCAGAACTCAATTGCTATGCATTTGCAGGCAAATGTATCTGCAGGCAAATGTATTTGAATTTTTTTCCTCTGTTCCCTGACTGTTGGATGGGAGAAGGTTTTGCTTGCTTTGTAACATTTTCTCACAGACAAAATTTGTGACTTTGATGTTCATGATGTCATATTCTGATGCTGCATTTTTAGGGGCACAAATTCACAGAGCCAAAGTATGTAGCAGATTTTTTTCCTAGTGATGCCTAAACATTTTTAGTTTCTTCATATATTTTTAGCTTTGTAGATTTTTAATATATAGTTGTATCATTTCTGGTACTTTTCCTGCCTTTTCTCACATTTTAGAATAACAAGATAACCCTTTCTAACACATTCTTGAAATTCTGTTTAATCTTATTCTTAAGAAGAGAATTTCTAACAAGATCATCTCATTTTCCACCAGAACTGAAGAGACATAAAAAAAATAGGGCAAGGAAGCCCCTGGCCCAGCTCCAAGGGGTTGACCCAAGGTTGGGTTACTGGGGCAACTGATCTCCTACTGGATGTACCTGCTAGACAAACTAATTAATTAACTTTATAAAAATTGTAGAAATCCTTTATCATGTGTGCACATATAATCATATTTGTGCACCTGAAATCATTCATTAAAGAATTGCTTTTTATCTTACCACTCGTAATACTGTTTAGAAAGTTTTGTCTTTTGATTCTAGGCAACACTAGGATTAAATTTTAATAACAAAGTCTATTAGAAAATTAAACAGGTGAATATTGCTATCTAAGTGAGCATGGGACAAGCAAAGAAAGAATGATTATACTTTGTTACTCTGGGAACAGCTGAGTGGTTGATCGAAATTTTAATCAAAAGGAAGAGAATCAGGAAACATTGTAGTGAATCTGAAATCATACTTTCTCAGACTTCAGGTTTATTTTATAGAAATAGATGATTCATTAGAAATCTATTTCCACAGCTCTAACTATGAAGGTACTGCTTTAGGCTACATGTGGGACAGTTTTGGAGTGGTAGGTGGCACCCCATTAAAGAGCATGTGAAAAAATAAACACAGCTTTTCTTAAATCCACAGCATTTTTTTCTATCTTTCATAATTAACAGCACCTCCTCTAATCTCAGGAACTTTCAATTGAATAATAGATCACTTTCAACAGAAAAGAGTTGTTTTCCTGTAGCTGAGACTACATTTGAAAAGGGAACTGTGCTAAATTCCTTGAAAATTAAGAGCTGGACTGCAAGAAAGGGTTAACAAAAGCATCCATCTACCAATCACTGAATAGAAGTTCACTAAATAATTAAATATTTTTTAAAAACCCAAAACTTAGAAATGTCTGAGTCAAGTTGTGTTTCCCATATTGCCTGAGAGCAGTGTTTTTCCATCTGTGGATGGTTCACCACCATGAAAGTCTGTAATTTTGCACTGCACAATATTGAACACAGGTGACTGCTGGCTTCTAAGCCAGAACCAGCATGTGCTATGATATGGCCTCTGCTAATTTGATCTCAGAATAAAAGATTAGGTTTTTTCATAACAGGAACACTTGCTGTCTGAAGTTCTATAGGGGGATAGTCAGTGTGAATTTCTGGTTTAATTATACCTTCTTAAGCAGACATGATATTTTGAATGGAAATAAAGAAATTATTCCCACAAACTTGATCTTCTGCTAGAAACTGGCTTTCTTGATATCTGCTTTCAAGTGATTTCATCTCCAGGAATATTTTGATGGATTTCTTTCTTATGACAAAATTTACCTCTCTTATTCTCTGAACAGATTTTAAAAAATTCTCCCTGATCAGCTACAGGAAGTTTGTCAAAAGATTCACAGAATGGTTTGGGTTCGAAGGGACTTTAAAGATACCTACTGCAACCACTTCCACTAGACCAAGTTACTGAAAGCCCCATCCAGCCTGGCCTTAAACGCTTCCAGGGATGGGGTATCCACAAATTCTCTGGGAAACCTGTTCAAGTGCCTCACCACTTGCCATGCAGCTGCTGAGTATGGTGATCACTTGAATGAAATCTGGCCTATATGAAACACACTGTTGGAAATAAACCAACCATATCTCTTATAAAAGTAGTCATGCCTCTTTAACTTCAGCCATTAAGACCATCAGCAAAGACAAACACACTTTATTATTTGAAATGGCCTTCTCTGTAATTTTGATGCCGTGTGGCAGCTAGACTAGTGAATCTTAAGCTTCAAAGGGTGCAGTGTTGCAACCATGTCTAAAGTTCTGTACACACAGGTAATTCTATCAATGCTTGATATTATGTCACTATAAACAACGTTACAAACATGTAAGTCAGGCCTATTCTACTCTCTAATTCACCTTTTAAAGTATTTGCAGTCTCTTATTTTTTAACATAAAAAGCTCTAGTAAGTTCTACATATTCCAAAATTTTTAAAATATATATTTCACAAGTTATAGTATAATGGAGAGATTTTTTGTTTGTTTATTGTTTTTCTATTACAAAGAATAAGAATTTCCTAAGATTTTTTTTTTGCTTCTTTTTCTCTTTGGCATCTTTACAAAGCTGCTTGAGAACAAGACATTTAATGGAACAGAAAGGAAATTTTGCTCTGGAGAAGCTCGAGCATTTTTTTAATCAGTGAATAGTAACAAAGACTATGTGACTGTCTTTTCTACGGGGAGTACCAGCTTCTGTGTTTACCCTTGCTCCCAGGAAGTGCAGTTTGGTGATGTGTGCTGCTCAGAAACAGACACATTCTGTTGTTTTTATTGATAGCACTTGAATACTTTTTCACTTCCATATGGCCAAAACACATCACAGATTTCCAGATCCTGCTGTGTGCACTAGGTTGTAGACCTAGCTCTGATATTGTTTTCCTCATGTCTAAAGCAACTCAAGCACATTCTCCACATGAATCATGCTGTCCGCGTTGCTTCACTGAGCTGGAGTGTGACACAGTATATATATCAAATGCAATTTAGGTGGTGTGTTTTGATATGTCGTTGGCACTGCAGCTAAGAACAATAGAATTGCCATAACAGGACAGAAGCAATGGTCCATCCAGTCCAGCATCCTGCCTGAGGCGATGGTTGCACGCTTCAGAGGAAAGCATGAGGCCTTGGCATGCACACAGAATCGAACCATGGAAGGAAATTGCTTTTTGATTCTGTCTGTTGCTCAACTAACGCTACAAAGCATGAGCATTACTTGTCCCTGTAATTGTTATCCTAGTCAGTGGAACTGTGCATGATAGTCTAATTTATAAATGCCTGATTCTTTTTTGAAATGTGTCACGCACTGTTGTGGGGGTTACTGTGAACATGTATGCAGTGTTGCTGAAATGAATATTAACTTTTCATTTATTTAGTTTTTAAATGATAAAACATCTGTCAGCAGGTGGTGCTGTTGCAGAGACCTGTGTTAATTCCGTGCAACCCAATATACGGGCAATTAATTCTTTAAAGGATGGTTTACTGTCAGGTGTGATCAGTCCCTTTGGTTTAATGAAGGCAATACCAGAAGAGTTGACTCCCATTCTTAATGATGGCTAATTTATAGATTTTTATTTCTTAGTTTCAGCTGCTGTTTGTGTTCAGTTCCCATGAGTTAGCAAGTGTTTCTGGCAAAAATGTAAAGTTATGGATGTCACGTGACAATTATTTTCCTATCTCCAAGTGGATGAATTGAAAATTTGTGTTCAGCAGACTAACTAGATTATCTCAATATTTTGCTACACATAGGAATGAACAATAGAACTCTAAACACAAAGACTTATTCATCAACATGTGTTTTCTACACTACTCCTGTTCTGAGAAATTAAAAATCACAAAGTACCATTATCATAGCTAAAATAATCTTTATCTTGTACTTATTTTCATCTGCCTGTTCTGTTCTTCTGTGAGAGGCTGACTCCTCATGTTGCTGTGTCCTCCTCCCTCCACAGTCAGCACGAGGAAATGTCTTCTCCTTCGTCCCCAGTTCAGTTAGTGATCAAAAGTCACCAGTGGATTGATTTGAAATGAGCACTTGAAGGACTCTTCTGCTGATAGCACCATGTAACAACTTTGTGGAGAGGTGTGGGGCAGGTTAATATCTCCTGCAATCTCCTGAACTGCTGCTGAACAGCAGAGCACATATGAGAGTACCATGTCCTGGGGCTCACTTCTATTTCAAGAAGAGCACTTGCTTGAATAGTAATCTTTTGCAATGGGATTAAAATCCAACTATTGAGCTACAACATAAATTATAAATCCAAAGTATTTGCAATCAATCCTCTTTGTATTTAAAAGGGTCATGGAGATGCTAAATTATTTTTCTGCATCAAGTAGAAAGATTAGAAAGAAAAAGAAATTATTTGCTAACCAAAACTTATGCCAGCAGTTATATAGACACAGATTAACAAGACGGAGACCTGTAAAAATTAGTGTTAAAATAACAGCCTATCTGCCTTAATTCATTCAACTCACAACTGTGAAAGTAATTATTATCAAATTCCTTATGCATTTAATATTCATAGTTTTCTAGATGATCTAGTAGCAACAATTTTTAAATGAATAGAAGAATCAGAGTAATTAAGCTGTAAGAAAAACTAAGTTTATGGAATAGACACAAAATACTTGAATTTCATAAACTGCAATAATGGATGCCAGGTTGAGTTTATTCATATTTTTTTTTCTGTCAGTGTCTGGATCAAACTGAATGTCTACCAAATCTTCACAAGTCACAGGCTCTCATCAAATGTTGATTTCATGTCGTGTTTAACAGATAATTTATCAGAATAGAACTGGTGGTGATGCCTTTTCTTGGTTTTAAAATTAAGAGAGCTAAACACAGTTAAGAGGGAAAAAGGGTTTTACCTCAGTATTTATTTAAGGATCCTCAGGTGTGCTGAAATGCACATCGAAATGCACCCTGAAATGCCCACCGAAGAAAATGGCCCCCCTCAATGTGATGAGTATACAATTATATGCCTTGCAAAAATTAGCACATCTATCAAAGATTCCCCAGTGAGGGACTCGGGTGAGACCCCTCATCTGAGGAACCTTCCCCATGGCTGGGCCTGTCTTTGTTTACAGAATGTGTTCTGGAGAGGCCCTCGGTGTGTAGGGTTTCCAGAATGTTTGGTCTCTTGGCTAAACGGGATATTGGGTCTAAGGGAAGTTATCAAACTTAAAGAATTATAACTATGTGGGCTAAAAGCACTAAGAATGCATAAAGGCTATATAAAAGACTGTATAAAAGGGGCATAAAAGAAAAAGCAAAAAAATCATCATGGCATCAGTGGGGGGAGACAAATGATTTGTAGATCTGGTTTGGCCAAGTCCATGCTAGATATAACTTGCTAGATCTCAAGGGATCTTGTTACATTGGAGATGCTAGACAAAACCTGGTAGATCTACTTAAACTGGGCACCTCAAGAAAAAGATGTCTGGTACTATCTTAATAAAAAGTAAGTCTTATTAAATTTTTGCTAAATTCTTTATATCTGCAATAACTTTCTTTTCATTTCTCCTTTCCCTTCACTCCTCCCCACAAACTACACAAAATAAGGTGTGTACTTCTCTTGATCCTTTAAATATACACATACATCGCACAAAAATCATATTCAGTTTCACTAACAGCCATTTTTTAGACACAATAACAACTTCATAGGAATAGGAAGTTTGTGAGAAAATGCACTCTTTCTAATCCTTATTTTATGAACACTTTCCTTCCTCTAGTAAATATTAAAGATCTTAAATAATCACTTCAAATGTAGGGTCCCTCCCATCTAATGCTGAATTTTTTAGAATCATTACATTGTAGAGTGGAGAGATGCGTTATGACATTAGAATACTAGGAAAAGACCATTAGAGAAAGCCCCACATTTCATTTTATACTATGATCATAAGTGAGGAGTAATTGTTAAGGACACTGTAGTCCAATTTTTTTAATTAATGCTCCTCATAAGATCTGGGAATTTTTGAGTCCGTATTGTCATGAAATGCAGAAGTTTATGCAGACATGTACGATGCTTTCAAAGAAAAAAGTATGACAATTTTTTGATTAATTTTATTCACATGAAGGGCTATCACTGGTCTGAATTACAGTTTAGTTTAAACTACAGTCTTCTGATATTTACAGAGATGCAGATAAAAGACTGTTATTCCCCAGGGTATCACTCTGATTGAATTCTACATATATTACTTTTTTTATTAGCTTACTCAGTGTAACATTAGTATTATGACAAAAATCTTTCTGCATCTGAAGCTAGGTGGTCTCCTGCCTTCGGGCGAATTTAATAGTCTTATGCTTCTGATGTAAAAATAATGTAACCATCAGAGGTTTATTAAAATTTTGTTATTGACCCCATCCCCTTAAACCATATGGAATATCTGTTTCCACAAGCAAGATTTCAGAGCTGGCATTTTTTATTGCTGCTTTGTGGTATCAAATTTGACTTATGACATAACACTGAAGGTTTAATGTGATATTTATGGAGGGATCGAGCCTTCACATTACTGTTACAATGACCGAGTTCTGCTTTTAAAAGCTTTCAGACAGTGAAATGTGGCTGTTTTAGGGCAATGTTGACAAAAGGAGCTTCTGGTGAAGCTCATCTAATCTTTACAAGAAAGGTGCCAGCATTCAAGTGCCATAGCTAGTTGGACATGGCGCTTTCCCTCCTAGCAGAAATGCTGAAGCTGACCCTCACCACTGACTTGCTCAACAGATAAGATATTCTATTACTGCAATTAATTTCAATATATGCTAGCAGTCATTGTCCACCTCCATCTCCCCCCTTCCTCCTTCATCATTCAGAAGACAAAAATTCTGACCACTGCTAGGATTGAGATTGCATCTCACCAAATCAGCTGCCTCATCATCTCTTATCCCTCTGTTTGGAAGAGTTTGAATTCACAACTAGTTTTTAAGAAGAAAGGAAAAAAAAAAGTAGAAAGTCTATGTTCCATGCAACAATGGCATATGAGACTCAGTTTTCAATTATCAGACTCTCTCCATGATATTCAGTGCAGTAATCTAGAATCAAAATAATCTTTAGTAATTGCTTTATTTCAGTGTGGCTAGATTCTTCCATAAAATGTTTTAAAACATGGAAAGGAAAATTCTGGCTTCTATGAGTCAAGAAAAAAAGACTTATTTTAATTAATCCTATTAGCTTTCACAATCATGTTTTGCTCCTGGAAAACAGATTTATTTCATAAAGAGGCCCTAGTGCACCACAAAACCTGCCCACCTTGGACTGGTAAATCTCTGAATTTATACTCTCCTAAAAAATCCTTTACTAGTTTAAGGAAAAAGATTCCCATATTAAAATAAATTATTTTGCCTATTTTCAAATGAAAGGTTCTGCACATTTGAGACAGAAGTATCTCTCTGGTCCTCCTTGGTTTTGTCCTTTATTGGATTCACTCACACTTCCACATGCAGCCACATAGCTGATCTTATTCTTAGTTTTGTACATTGTAGGAAATGGAAAGTTACTTTAATCTTTAAGTTTAAATCAAAATTATTTTTAGTATAAATTGTATGCACAGAATTCTTTGATCCTCCATGACATCGTTTCATGGAACATTAACATAACAAAGCAGAATAAAAGCTGCTGGAAGAGAATGGTTCAGAATTTCTTTGCTGGAGAATTTTAAATGAGGCAGCTGTAGATCCCAAAGACATAAGAGTGTCATCTACTTTTGCAGCTATTAAAATGACATTTGATAAGAGAGAAGAGAGGACCAGAGCATCAGTCTTTCCAAAGGTGGACAGCAGGCAGGTTCCATACTTTGTAATTCTGCAATCACATTTTATATTTGCTACCATCTTACTCTTGACTACTGTAATGCATATAGTGATGAATTTTGTATTTCTAAGTGATCTACAGCAGAAAAATATCTCATGTTTGTGTTCTAAGTGCAGAAAGTTTCTCAGAAGGTCTGTTCGATTGCATAGTTTAAAAATGCTGATACAACCCCCTCAGTTTAGCTGCCCTAGTGGCAGAGGTATGATGAATAGGGAATCAATAAACAAGTTTGATTTGGTTTCAGACCTTTAGTACAATATTTAGAAGACCTTTAGGACAATGTTTCTGCCTCAAGTGTGAGGTTTTTTTCGTTTTTATTCATGGGGCATATCTTGGGTAAGTTTTATGAAAACTACATTCACAATAAAAATGTGATTTTCCTGTCATTATGTATTGTATTGAACACGTTGTAAAATGCCTCTGTACTGCACAAGGTCTTACTTTTATAATCAAGTGACCTTCAGGGGACCAATATACAAACAATGGATGTGCTGCAAGACAGGTGTTTAAGATAGCCAATGAAAATTATCCTTGAGCAATGGTTATCATAGCGGAATGATAAACTGTATATTTTTATTGGTTTATTATGCATATAGAGCTATGATTACACTTTGGTGTATAGCAAGTCATATAAATATGCTAAAATGAATATGCTATTTAAATGAATAAATGCATTTTTTGCAATTGCAACCTAACCTATTACTAGATAGAGTTTATAAATACTCTGAGGAGTATGTTAGCTTGGATTTAAGGGGAAAGTCATGCTGAAGAGTTCAACAGAACATTGTTCTTTCCTAATTTCAGATGCCTAGTCTTTGCTGCCCGTTTCACATTTTACTGATTTGTTTTCTATATTGTGTCAGTTTTAGGGTCATCTGAAGGTTAAACCTTACATCTCTAATATTATAATAAACAACCAAAATACTGTGTAATACATTCTTCTGTCTCCTGTATCTGCATTGAAGCTTAACACACCGTGTTAAAGTGCAGGTTTTTCATGTCATCAATCAGAGGTAAGGTAAGTAAAGCTTCATTAAATGCTTCTGATGAATTTTGTATTTGTATATTCTAGAAATTCAGGAATATAACCAAGTCATTGCTGTACATCCAGGCAAGCTACTTTCAAAATGCAGTTTTCTAGGCAGTAAGTGGAATAAAAATAACACAATTTCTTCACTTGAAATATCAGAATATTCACAAGGGAAGGAGGAAAGGACTTTTCTATGGCTCCAGCACAAG
This sequence comes from Oriolus oriolus, assembly GCA_013400235.1. NCBI lineage: Eukaryota > Metazoa > Chordata > Aves > Passeriformes > Corvidae > Oriolus > Oriolus oriolus. Next base: position 111,687 of record VXBT01002720.1, read on the forward strand.
CAAGAAACTCTTTGTAAGCAGAATTTCCTATTTCTCTATAAAATATCTTGTGTGGATGCAGTTAGTTTAAACACCTCAGTATCTTATTGGAGAACATCTGAGGGGGACAGATGATGATAAGAAAGCAAGCAGGAATATTGCAGGGAGTTGGCAGGGAAATAGTGTAGTTTTGATGAACTCTGGCATTTCTGACAGTATAGAACTCTTGTGCACGTTGTCAGCCCTTTGCTTTCTGCCATTCATAAACACTGCTGGGTGCAGAGTGCAGATAAGTTTACTTCTGTGCAGAGGGGAGAATATTAAATGGATGTAAAGAAAACACGCTCTTTGGAAGAGAGATTTCATGCTTTTTCCAATTAAGCTACTCAGTAAAACTGATGTAGAAATGGCCAAATTTAACATTTTAAGAACTGAGTTCCAAGCTGTATAAAATAGGATCTCTGCTAGCTTGGACTTACAGGAACATCATCATCCTAGGACTCTGGGTTCCACACAACATATCTTGCTGTGTTAATGCAAACTGAAATCAGTGGCATTTTAATTTAATGTGACAGATTGCAACTTGTGATGGCTAAGGAATGGACAAACTGCCATTTGTGATGCTTCTGTGAGGGGATGGCAACCTTTGCTCTAAGTACAGAATGGACAGGTGAAGACAATTGCTGTCATTAACCATCATAGGGAAATCCAAGAAGGACCATCAGTTTGAACATCTACAGCCAGTGAAAAAAATATACTTGACCTAGGCTACAGTGAACTTTCTTAGAATTGTGTTGAACCTAACATTTCATGGAAAAGGAAAGCATGCATCCCATGATGCCTCCTGTGCTATTTTTTTTCTTTCATAGGCCATTAACTTAAGGTTTCAACCATGTGAGATTTCATATCAAGACTCTTTGTAAGAAAATACAAAAGAGATAGCAAAGTGTAATGTGTTACTTGCAGAGAGAGCTACTGCTTCTACAAAGTACAGTTTAAAGTTCAAATCATCTTTTCTGCAGCTTTCAGGACTCAAGCAGAAAGCTAAGCAGTGTCAGATGGTTTAAATCTGCAATTAGCTGAGGCACCTGCATGTTTGAGAAGAGACAGACCCACCATAAGCATGATTTAAATAAGCAGAAGTGCCCATGTTTCCTTCTCCAATAAAACTTGTCTGCCTGATCTGTAATATATTTTTATCTTTCCTCTGCATAATAGGAAACAGTGTTTCAGAGATTAACAAACTGAATCACTGCAGACAAGGAGTAAATATTTATTTGCACTTAACATTTATACAGCACTTCTCCTCCACAATGCAAAAATATTTTATTATGTTAGATAAGCATTACTACTCTGATGCTGTGAAATAAAACAAAGTACTGATTTGTTCACAATAATAATCACGGTAAATAATGGAGCTCAGGTCATCTGATTTCCCATCCAATCTATACACACTGAAGGCTTCAGCTATTTCTATATGCTATTAATATATTTTATTGCATCCTGAAATTCACCAGAGGTTTCTGTCCTAGCTTTCTGGCTTTAGTAGAAACACATAAGAAGGTACTCTCCAATGAGCTCTAACTGATCAAAAGCAAATACTTAGCTTCTGTAGTAGTTCTTAGTTTTGATTAAGCTTACAGCAATAAGTCTAACATAATTTTTGTGAAACATAGTACCACTTACCAAGTTCTGAGGGAAAAAATTAAATTAAATTTATGTGAATGCACTGGTGCACAATGAAATCACATGTATAACAACACATTAGGAAATGTATTTTACCAGGGATTCCTGTGTAAAAACCAACTTGATTGCGTCAGCTTGAATCCCATTTTAAAATAGGCAGTTTCCTCTATTTTTGATCAAATGGGAACAATATTGTTTAAGCTTCCAAAATATGTTAGAATACGTTCTGGTTTGTAAAAAGGCAGAGATGCATAAATGCTGAGGTCAGAAAACATGCTTAATATCAGAGGCAATATCTGTAAGGGTCTCAACCTGACTTTAAATGATCTAACTGAAATTGCCACATTCATATTTGCAAATACTGCTGAAAGGTGCAAGTTAAGTCATTCCACAATGAACAAGTTAAAAGGCATACTAATATCAGTTTTATACATAGCTATAAAATTTGTGCATGGACAAGCATAAAGTGATCAATATTTGATATGCTGACAAAAAATTTCAGAGATTTTTAAAGGTGAAAATAGCTCATCAAAGAGAATTGGGTCATTGATTCATGGTCTTGCTAATAGTGATAAACATCTAGGTTCCATTGTTCTTAAGTACTGGAAAACATATGTTATATTTTTTATTTTATCTAATTTTTCCTTTGTTCTTGCTTCTGATGAGGAGGGATTACTTTTTTTAATTTCAGCCTTTCTTGCATTAACTCCTGATATCCAAACCACAAGAGGCATTAACTATTCTCAATAAAGCAAAAATGTAGTGAAATAACATATTCAAAAGCAGCAAATCACCAGGACCATCATTTAACCAGACTCAAGGGTCAGATTCAGTTTTGATGCCACTGGATATGTTGTCCTCAGGCTTGCACTGCTACCATTCCCTTTTCTAAAGAATAGACATTTTATAACGTGTCACCAATTAAATAAACAGCAAAAAAGTTCTTTTACTGCGTATGAAATAACTAATATCTGGAATAAAGAAACCAAAATACCCACAAACAAAAAAATGGAAAAAGGAAGCATGAGAATAAAAAACGAATTACACAAGCTAATATAACATATAAGTTGCATTTTAAATGGAGTATAGATTTAAACTCCTAAGAAGACAGAGTCCTCCTGGAAACCTGTAATGTCCTCCTGAGAAATAAGTGAACAAAAGCTGAAATATGGCACCCCTATGCCCAAACAGGAAGCTTAACCAAAAGCCAACCACCCCTTCCATTTGTCCTTCCAGTCTGCAGGCGTTTTGGCTTTTGATTCAGGTAAAAGCTTCACAATTGCTTTTGCTTTCCCCTTTTTGTTTGCTTCCTCACCCATTTCTTTTTGGTATGTCACAATGTTGAGCTATAAGAGACTAAAAGTGCAGTCGCTTCTTATCTCACTGCTAAACCTAAATATAAAGTGTGTTAAAAAGAAACAAGGTGGGGTGAAAAGCATTGCTTAGGACTCTGTTTTGTTCAGGGCTTAGAAGACTCTTCCTATAGCAAAGGCAAAACACAAAACATAGAAAAGATTAATGCTTACAATGTCTCCAAAATAACCCTGTATTTTGAGATGTTGTTAAGAATGTGGCAGGTCTCATGTCCTGTGAATATTTCTCATAACTCAGCTGGTCTTTTTTGACAGTATTTGTCCAAACTGGCATAAATTTGAAGCCCTATTTTAGCAAGCCTTGTGCTGCTCAGGCAAAGTTCATGCAGGTCCATTGTGGTGTGCTCAGCACAATAACTTCAGCAGGCACTCCTAAACAACGACCTGTGTGCTGAGAAAAAAAAAACAATATTAACTAATGATATGAGGGGAGGGAAGGAGAGGGGAGGGGAGGAGCTCTGTATTTTGTTTTTTCCATGCTAGTTTTGTCACAAAGTCACCGTAGTCCCATCTCAAAAACATGCTGTGGATCCTGGACTTTCTACCACATGAATAAGTACTTCTATCTGTTCACAACTAAACCTCACAGAGATAAAATTCTAGGCCTGAAAGGCATCCTCATTACACCAGTGTGATACTACTCCCGAGCTAATTACCTCTGCTTTTGATAGGACCAGTTATTTTGACACAGTGTAACATTGATGTACATATAATATTTCTGATTCTCAGACTAAAAGTGCTAGCTTCAAGATATTTACCCAAAGTAAACATGTCCTGGATGATTTTGAGCAGATCACAAAGCTGGTACAGCAGGAATAAAAGGCCTAGAAAAAAAAAACTAACACTAGACAATCTGACATCTCTATGAATGATGCATTGGATGCAATGCAACCAAGTTAAAGTCTTTTCATTCTTTTCTGTTTATCATCATATTAATCCATTCTTGCACGTGGTGTGTGACACTAATGAGCATAAAAGGAGAAAAATTTAGTCCATGCAACCAGCCCTTCTGTTTCCTCTGCATGTTGAGAAGAATAAACACCATGCTTTGTGCACCGGTGTGGGCCAGTTGTTGGGCAGATCCTGAACTGATGGAGCTGAAGTATCTGTTGCTGAATGTCCTACTCCACAGTAAGGGCCTGCCAGGGCAGTAACTGTGCATTCTTACTCACCAAAATCATGGCATTTTTGTATGCAGGGAGCAAAATATGTTTTCGCCCATGGTGTTCCTGAGGCCATATCAAGCACTTAGCTGAGTCCTGAATCCCTGGCATCCAACAAATCAAAGAACCAAAATTGCTCCAACAGAACTGATTCATAATGCTTCAGTGAGGGAATCCTGTCATGATGCTAAACCTGGAGAAAGGAGAAGACAGAAGGCATCTGCTATCATATTTTTAAGGCTGCCTGACATCTCTTGCTGTAAGCCAATAAACAGTCACTGTTTCTAGCGGAAATACCAACAACTGGAAAAAAGATCTCAGGAGAGCCTGCTGCAATGGGGTTGTTGAGTTTTTGCTGAGCTTACAAGGTTGTAAACCATAACTCTCTTGTCAAGGCCAGGATGGCCTTGCGTTTGTTCCTAATACCAGAGTGCCACAGAGATGAACCCTATTCATTGTGTATTCCCTGAAACACTTTTAAGGCATTAGGGCAACCAACAAGTCGGAGACAGGTGTCAAACACAATTTCTTACCAAACACTTGTTGATCCCAGAAAAATACCAAAGAATAGTCTAAAGTTCTTCTTGCCCTCTAATGTCTGTATACCAACATCTAAAAAATATTCTGAGTAAACATTTATATAATCTTGTATATGAAGAATGGGATCATCTGCAATTTTGTCTATCCTACACGTTATGGTCATTAGCAAAGTCTTTTTAAATGAGAACATACATTGTCAAGAAGGCAATAAATATCAGTTATTTGTACTCGTGCTCTTGCAAAGTGATTTACTTATCTATAATTTTCTTCTGATATTATTGGTCACAGCAGCTGAGAATTAATTATTTACTCCTAGATTATGGTCTGTTAATTTTTTTCAGTCATACCATGACACAAATGGTGGAACATATAGGGCTTTGCAGAGAAATTATGTTTTTGACTCAGAAGTTTTGTTAACAAAATTACCAAAAAATATGTTTGACTGCAAAACAAAAACCAAAATCAAAATCTGTTCCATTAGTTGAGAACATGCCCCGAACATTTTAATTTACATGTGGGAAGTTGTGCCCATGAAGGCTTTAACACCCTTCTCTCGTTAATTTTTTCAATCTGTCTGAGCACAGGGGGATCATGTGTATTGTCTTAGACATCCCACAGATTCTGTATACTTGTAAATGCAGAGTTTGAAAGTAGTGCCTGCCCATCACTCATCAGAACCGTTAGCCCTGTGTGACAAACCCATAAATATACTTGCTTGAAGATAGATATATCCTTCTGGTTCCTAAAGCATATCAATAAAAACTACTTCTAACACTGTAAGCCCATGTTCACAGAAAGAAGTGCTGAAAAGCATAAAAACATAGTGGAATCAAAATGCCACAGAGAATCTGTGAAGTTTCCATTGATACTTCTGCCTGTAATTGCTTTGACTTAGTTAATGGTAGTAAATTGTTTCCAATGTTTTTTTCTGAGTTTTGCAATGGACTTCCAAATAAGGAAAATTAATATGCCTAAAATCTCCTAAGAGAGCCTTTTAGGAAGGACAAGCCATTGATCCCGTTATGTTTTCATTATTTCAACATTGATCAGAAAAACAAGTGCTCTCACATTTTTCCATGCCAGTTTTGTCACAAAGTCACCGTAGTCCCATCTCAAAAACATGCTGTGCATAATTCCCACAAAGGTATGTATTGTTCTAGATGGCAAGGCAGAATATATAAACATGTTACTTGTAAAAATGTAAAAACTTTTTAAGATTCTAGATTGCTTTTTATTACTTTAATAAAATTATCCTAATAAAACAATTATGCACATTGTTTAGTCATTCTGATTTCTTCAAGAGATCCTTACTGCAAAATTTTTGAGGATTACTTGAAAGAATGGAAAGGAAATTTTTGTGAAAGTGGAAAGGAGAATTATTAGCTATTTTCATGACTTCCAGTTAAAATTAAAATTAATTTTATAGCAAGCATTTCAATCCTCAGAAATATTTATGTCTTTTATCAGCAATATGTGATACTTTAGAGATGTCATGCTGTCGGTGGCTGCCACGGCCATGCACCCAGCCTGCGGTGCCCAGCGTCCTTCCCACGCGTCCTCGGGGCAGCTGCTGGGGGGCTGCAGCAGAGCAGACACAGCCTCCAAATGGAGCAAGCGCTACCCAAGATAAAGGACAGAGAGGGGTCTTCTGTATGGATTCCAGAAGGGACTTTTATTCAAGAGGGTCCAGGAGACACAAAAGACAGAAGACCCCGAAAATCGCTCAGGCACAAGCTTTTATCCTGGGGGGGTAACTGAGTGGAGGAAAGGGGAACAACCAACGGGGAACAGCAGTAGGGGAGGAGTAACAGGAACAACAGCGAATGGGGTAAACTCGGAGGTGGGAGCCAGAACAGGGGATCCATCAGGGACCGAACTCGAGAGAACATTCAGGAGGGAAAGGCAGTGATTCTATACCCGGGAGCTCTCGGACTCGCCTTCAGGGCGGTCTTCATCCAGGTGCTCCCACCACTGGATAGCCAGGGTGCGATGAGCACCTGTCGGCTCCAGCCCACTTGAGGGCTGAGTCACTGCAACAGAGATGCACCCGATGTCTTGTAGAAGATTAAGGTTTGATATGCAGAAGAGGTGTGGTTTTAAAGTCCTCTTGATATCTGGATCTCACTGTTCAGTGAATGCATGCATGATGTGCTTATTCTCAGGTGTGCTTATTGCATCGTGAGTCCTGGTGAAAGCAAAAAGGACTAAATTCTTCCTTTCTATTGAGCAGACAAAGTGGAAGGAAGAAGAGTTGTTATCTTAATTTTCTAAATGCAGAGACAAGTTGTCCATCATAAATGAGCAGTTGTGTTAAAGGAAATTATAAGTTCCGATTTGGGTGGGCTGCAGTTATGACATCTAATACTAAAGGGAGAAAATCAATGCTGTTTTAATCAATTGCATTTCCTTTCACATAATCTTATTAAACCACTAATTTATCAAATAATTTAATTTTCAATTTAGTAAAAACAATGATTTGTGTCACTAACTCACAAAACCATTGATATCAAGAAGAGAATTGTGGAATAGTTAGTTAAGCAATGATTTGAAACTACCTTGAAATTTCATAACATGTTTTGGAGTGTTGCAAATAATACTTAATTTTTAACTTGTTGGAGTAATTTTTTTTTTTTCATCTAAATTGTATCTGCAGTGTTTTAACGTCTTAATAGCAGAAAAATATTGCAGCTTACATATGCTGTTGTGCTTATTGCAACACAAATTGAAATACTTGTAAAAATTGATCAAAATTGCAAAATTTAAAATATCCTCTAACCAATCATAGCATGCTAAAAATATATATTTATATAGATAAATCCAAAATTAGTAAATATGGAAGATAGAAGAATGCTACACTCAGAACACTGGAGGAAACTTTACTAGTTTTAAAAGCTTCAAAAGGAAATATTCAAAGACAGTGAGGTAGAAGAAAATCCAGACTGACTTCGTAGCTGCATAAGATGTCACATTCACATTCTCCATTTAAACTTTTTCCTGATCTGACAGATACATGAGCACCTAAAGTAATGGTGACTATAACCCTCATTTTTCATCACAATAGTTTGTATTTACTGTTACAAAGACCTTTTAAAAATTAGGACAATTTTTTTTTCCAATTTCCATACATTTTTGCCCCTTATCTTTCATTCAAAAATTCCTATCAAACTTGCAGAAAGAAATCTTAAAGTCCACCATAGATAAACTGGCTGAAAAAGAAGATCAGAGATACAGATACATTTTTGATATAACCTGTCAAGTAGACACAACTGTATTTTCTGTTTCTAGAGGAACATTTTCATATTCTTCTACTCAAAATGTTTTACTTCCTTTGTTCCAGACTACGTAGACTTGTCCCAAGGAAACAGCCATGGGTGGAGGTACTGAGACATTTGTTGTTTTGGCATATTCTTTTTACTTTCTGAAACACAGACACTTCATTTTGTCTCTGTCTCTGTTCCTTCCAACAACAAAAAATGCTGATCCTGTCCCTTGCAATCACTGGTATTAATGAATGACCTTCTTTTCATCAGAAACGTCTCCCTTCTTATAGAGCACACAGCTGTGAAAGCAAAACACTGACATTTAAAACATGTTAATGTAGGGTGGAGCGAAGAGTGGTTTTATCCTAAACCACTAATGTTCAATTTCAATCTGGTTTAGAGTATTGTGATATGATTAAAACTGAGAATTTAGAGAATGTGATTAAAACTGATTATAAATGACAAGCTTCTACTTCATTCAATCCACCTAATGTTTTAGCCTCTACCACACAGGATTTGTACTTTTCAACAATTCCTTATTTTAAATAACCTTGCACATGCTTTTTTTGTGCAAAGAAGAAAAAGAATGACAAGCCTCCATTTGGCAAAAGGACCTTATGTTCAGACATGTCATGTGCTCATTTTACATGTAGCCCACATATAAATTTGTGTGACTTTATCTTCCTCTTGTGTTTACCCGATGTCATAGGAGAAAATAAAAGCCAAGGGTAAAAAGGATCAAACTGACAGCTATTTTTAGCAGTTTGTAAATGGTTTAGAACCAGGTTGTCCCTTCTGTGCTCCGGGCCATAGAAAAGAGAATGGCACATCTGGTTGTGGCTCGCTTGTTCCAAGGGCAGCCCTATGCAGAACAGGAGCTGACTACACCTTAGTGGACTATCAAAACAACAGAACAGAAGTCTGGCTTTACTTTCCCTGTAATTTATTTTCTTTCATGGAATAAAATGATAATCCCTGCACTGAATCCCTCAGCTGCTAATCATCAAATACTTCTTAACTTCAATAAAGGAATTCTCAAGTCACTAAGACTCTTCATTTTCTCTTCAGTGAATAGCAGGTACAACCAATTTTTTTCTCCATGAAATACATAATCTCCTAAAAGAAAGTAGCTCAAAAATCAGAATCTCAGCCTCTTTTGCCAGAGAATGCATGATATTTCTTTTAGGTTTTGTGTGATGTCCACTTTCAGCAGTTGATCCTCTGACTTTATCCTTCATGTCATGGCAGTCACAGACTCTTAGATTTCTGCTATCTGTTTTCAGCATTCCCAAAGCAAAGCTCAGCCTGTGACTCAGAATAAATTTTACTATAGGTAATAGAATTTGTACACTGTAATTCAATGTTTGTTCAGGGTTTCTTTTTTTCAGAATTTTATCTATTGACCAGAATCCAGATCCGTCTGAAGATTTAGGTGCATCTTTGTTCCAGCTTTGAAGCTGGTAGATCTTTCACTAGTATCATCATACAACCTTTGAAGTTCAAAGGGCAAAGGATCAGCAAATAAAAGTAATTATGTGGAGGTTTAGATATGAAAATTAATGTCTGCATATGTTCATTACTATTTTAATATGTATAAAAATTTATGCATTAAAAAAATAATGTACTTAGGAACACAATAGGTAAATCAGACATGAGTTGGCAGGTGCCTGGAGTGCCTGGAGGACACAGTTAAAAACATCTCCAATAATTGCTTTAGACTCCCATAAGGGGCATATTCTTTGTATGTGTTGCCCCTTAGAGAGATTCACATGTTCATACCTGCTGGAAGCTACAGTCATCATCCGTGGCTGAATACTTCCCAGGTATAATAAATATGTGCTCAATTTCCAGTCCCTGAGAAGCAGGTGCATCTCAAACAGATAGTGGTACATCTGTTTGGAGGCAGATGAATCAATAAGACAGTGCCTCTTGGGCAGGTAACTATTCTGACCTGCTTGGAAAGGAGGTCACTGTCAAGGGTGCCTCCAAGGCACAGTCTGTTCAGCCAGCATGCACTGCAGCTTCCGAAGCTGGTGGCATGGCAGGTTTGTTTTAAAATGAGCTACTAGGCATGTAACTGGACTCAGGACTGCAGGGTGGAAACTTGTTCAGGCAACCAGTCAAGTCAGACTCTCTTAAAGGTCACAGAGGCTCTATAATAACAAAGACCTCATTGCCAAACTGTATCATTCCTTTCCATTTTGCTCTCTTATTTATTTTGTCTGCTTTAGCCTTTCTTCTTGCTGCTTCACAATCTTTTCCTGAGAGTGAATCACAGCCTGAGCCAATAATCTCAGACAGATCCCCAGTGAGGAAGCTACAGTTTTTTATAGTCCAAACCTACTTTTTCTTCAGTGCCCGGTGTAGAACAGGTCCCAGCCCCAGTGCCACTGGGACAATCTCTGAGCTGATTGCTCAGTGCTGGGGATCTCTGCCTCTTGGGTCTACAGCAGAGAAAAAGAGCACACCAGAATGCAGAGCATTTCCCTCTCTCCTCCATGCATTCAATTGGTCTGTCTGGGGACAGTGGGCTGGGACAGGGTTCTATAAATTGGTCCTGTGACTGAAGGGCTCCCCTCTATCTGCCTTGAAGCCTGTATTTTCTCAGTGATTGCCATAAACAGAACAAAGGGATTAGCACAAGAGCAGCGTTATGATTTACTCATGACAAAGACAGGGCGAAGAAGCATAAGGTATGACATGGTGTTCCTTGGTAGGTGGCAAATTGCACTGCAGAATTAGTAACAAAATTGCATTACATTTGCTATTCTGGTGAAAGAGTTACCAAGTCTGCACTGCAAAGCAGTGACCTGTGCACTTACATTCAAAATTCAGAATAATTTAAAACTCCATGCTTTGTTGCTGCATGATGTATGCAGCCTGGTGCCTTTTATTCACTCCTGGTCAAAAATCAGGAGTGTCTATCCCTCTGCAGCTGATTTCTCATGTTTTATAGACAAGACCAACAGAAGACTTCATGGATCCTAACTGTATCCTGAGTCCACTGAGAAAAATTACAGTATGTTATAATTATTTATATATATATGTGTGTGTATATATATATATCTATAAAAATTTCTGAAATAAACCCTTAAAATTTCATGTGGCAAAAATGTTTGACAAATGAAAGTTGGCAAAGGTTCCTTATGACAAAGATGTTCTTAAAGTGAAAATCGTCAAAGAAAAATATCATGTTCACATAATAACAAAGAAAAGCAAATTATATAGTTACTGAGTTTCTGTTAGAATTCAGAGAACCATAGAATGGCTTCCAAACCATTTTTCAGCTATAATTAAATGTCTTTGCATTTAAAGAGAAAGACGAAAGGAAATATTTCAAAATTATTTGTATTAAAGGTTTAAAATGCTTCAATCTGAACTTTTGGGTTGAATGGCTCACTCATGGAAACTAAAGAAAAAGTAGAATAGCAAAATTTGGATGCTGATCAAAGACAGAAAATCCATCTCTTTTTCTTCTCTCATGTTTGATTTCCCCAGATTTCTTCCATGACTTTCCATAGCTGCCACTCTGTGGAGGAAGTTACTTGAGAGGCAGGTGAGCAGAGTGTTGCTCTATCTGCCCTTCACGTATTGCTGCATCTGCTCTCCTGGTTTCAGGCCACCTTCAAGCTCTACTCCCAGTGTGGTGCCAGCTCACCTGCCTGAGAGGCCAAAACTGGTTGTCTTAGTTTTTACATGACAGGTTTACTCGGACAAACTGATGCTTCACAAATAAAACACTGTTTATTGCAAGATGGTGGAACACAGAGTAGACTTACCCGTGTAGAGATGTAGGTGCCAAAGCAAGCCCATCTGCTGTGCCATTGCTGATGGCTGTTCCCTGTTTTCTCTGATGCTTTCAGTCAATTTCTGTCCAAATATTGCCATGAATACAAATTCATTTTTCACTTCAAGTGGGTTATAAATTTTCAGAGACCAGCAACTCTAAATTCTTATGACAAACTGACTTGAAAATGTTGAGATACCTTTGCCTGACTGGAAATTATTCGGGTTACTTTCTTGTCATTTATAGTTTTATCATGTTTCTTTATTGTATAACCCAGGCATTTGGTTTTAAAAGTTTAGTCTTTCCGTACAGAAGCAGCTACCTTTTTATTTATTTTCATCTGTACCTGTCCCCAGAAGCTAGCAAACAGAAGGAATGTATTATACAGTCAATAGGAAAGACTTCCAACCAGCTGACAATTTCCTAACACAAAAATTCCCTTAAATAAAACTCTGATAAAATTTTAATTCAGCAGTCTTGTGATTTTATTCATATATTTTGTGGTATATACCATGCCATGTGTCGGAAGCTGTTTGGAACTTCAAGAGCAGACGGTTACATGTGCCACTTTTTGACCTCAGCTGCAAAAACTTTGTATATAATTCTCCTACATGCTTGTATTCGGCATGACAGAATTAATGAATACAAGAATAATAGGCCTCCAAGGTGATTTACACGCATTGATTAAATGTCAGCATTGAAATGCAGTAGGTTCTATTGCTACAGATGCTGTGAACAAAGACAGGAGACTGCAACCATTGGTTAAACAAGTTGCTTATCATTTCCTTTTAGCATACAATTACATTTTCTTGTTTTACCAAAAGGAAACTCAAATAATAAAAGATTTTGAAAGTTGTGCATAAAGTTATTTAGGTTTGAACTTGCAAGACATATTATTAATTTTCTTACTGTATGCTAATGTGTACAGTACAGTAAAGCTGGCCAGAAAACTAACTTTTGCAACATTAGAGAGAATTCAAGATATTCATGGGATAGTAAACGATTGATATCAGAGGAAATTAAAACCTCTCCTCAGTATAACTTAATAGACAGACTATAAAAATGATTATGGCATGCAGAGAGATCGTTCAATTAAATCTCTGTGAAAAAAGTTAATTTTCTGTCATTATCAATATGCATTAAATATCCATCCTAACCATAACAGCAACACATTTAATATTAAAATCTGCCGGGAGATTTCATAACCCATGAGTGACAAAATTACCTTCTCAACAAATAAAACAAACAAACAAACAAACAAACAAAAAACAAACAAAAAACCAAAACCAAAAACCCCCCCCCCCCAAAAAAAAATCCAGTGACTCAAAATGTCGAAACTACTTCACTATGGTGCTGCCTCCAAATGTCAGTCCAACCTGTGCACAGTGCATCATATGTTGTATTATCCACACGTGACAAGTTAAGTGCAGGTTCAATAGCTCTGCACTATAATGGTCAGATCACCCTGCTTGATCAGTGGTAGCAATTAAGTTACGGGACACTGTGGTGTTTATCTGAATCATTCATGCAAATTCAAAGTGATGATTGATTCAAGTACATCTGAAAGGATAAAGCTTTGGAATATTCACAGATATACATATAAATACACTATTCATGTTTTTCTGTAATTGGTGCAATTTAGCATGTACTGACTCAGCAAGGTATGTTTTTCCATCTATTCATCCTGACTAAATCAGACATTGAGGAACTTTATTGGGTTCTTCCTGTTGCTACAATTACCTTATTTTGATCAAAGTCAAAATGACAGTATGTCACATCAGAAGTAGTAATAACACAGAATAGTGAATAGCTAAGACATACAAGGAACTGAGTTAGACAAGTAATGAGTATAGAAGGAGGCTAACATGAGAGATCCCTGAACCAGCAGAGAAACAGGTGTTAAAAATCTAAGTTTGCTTGTAGCAAGAAAAGTATCATATTTGCTCTGGGAAAAAAAAATCAGCTGGGATTTGAGACAGAGATAGCAGATATGCACATTTTAAAAAGGGAATGTACACAGCACCATTAAAAAAGTTGAGAACTTTTATGCTGGTAAAGATTTGCTCTCCAACCTAATACACAATTATTAAAGCTCTCCATCAAGTCATTATGTGATTGAATGTATGTACAACTGTAAATTGTAACAGTGTGACAATACTTGTGTGCGGAGGATGAAATGTATTTTTATGTATCAGTAGTACACAAGTTATTCCTGACTCACTTCGGAAATCATTCTGTCCCATGTTCTCTTTTGGATCCTAATACTTCTGAATGATTTTTCTGTTGTTTACTGTGGTGATGAATGACAATGAGAACAATGGAGTGGGTAGTCACATCTCCTGTAATGTTTGGTCATTATCTCCTTCAGGATCATGAAGGGGACATGATCCCCAATTATGAGAGCAGTACCAAACCAGCCATTCATTTTTAGTGTCATCAGAATTATTGGGTGGGGTGAGAGGGTGATGGGAAAAAGACAAATGGCTTATAAAGACATCAAATAGTTAATTCCAGTTGTTCAGAAAAGAAAGAGGCTCCCTGAGGCTTATACTGCAACTTGGTATTTATTGAACTTTAAGCTACAACCAACAGGCTGGTTAATAACAATTCATGCAGCTGTCAATCTTTTTGACCAATGTCATCAATATTTCATGCTGCCAAATAACAACAATTAAGAACCAGGGCTGGAAGAAGCACTTAGGGCAAAAGTGTTTCTTACACTATAATGAAATCGACAGTGTAGGACCAACATTTCCTATGGGTATTCAGAGAAAGGCTGTTCCATGCTTTTCTCAAAACAGTGAGAATCAGTGTTCTTTATTACACACTCAAAGTAATCATGCACTGGACAAATTTCCTAATGTTAACTCATAAAACTCAAATTAGCATGTTTTTTTGAATGTGCATTAGTTAAGTAAACGAGATTTTTTAACCTGAAAGCAATGCCTATATTTTGATAAACAGAACATTTTTTGCAAGCAATTCTATAAACTTCTTTAAAAACTTCATTTTATTGCTCATTTTTCATATTAAACAGATTGTACCAACAGTTTTGCTTCCAGTCATAAACATAATTATAGAAAAATTCCATCACTCCAAGCATTCCCCCTTGCTCCTTTTCCCTCCAGCTGTTATTGCTGAGCATGACTTCATATGGTGTGGGACAACCCTCTGGTCAGGTGGGGTCAGCTGTCCTGTCCGTGTTCCCTCCTAGCCTCTTGTGTACCGCCACCATTGTCGCTGACACGATGGGATGAGAAGCAGAAAAGGCCTTGATGTTGTGTCAGAACTACTCAGCAACAGCTGAAACATCGATGTGTTATCAACACTGTTTTGGTCACAAATCCAAAGCACAGCACCCTACAGGCTGCTACAAAGAAAATTAACTCTATCCCAGTCCAAACCAGAAAACACAGAAATGGTTCCTGGTTATGAAAGTGCGGGTTGTGACTGTTCAAAAACCTTCTCTCCCATCTTTCAAATTTGAACTATAGAAAAAAGGGGTTATCTGTGTTACTGTTTGTGGACAGCACAACACTTCAAATATTGTGTTAAGCTTCCAGTTAACAAATACTTTCTAGCTGATTTTATCTCTGAGGAAAGTAAAATAAACAAACAAAAAAACAGGTATTAAGATCCCTAGGGTGTTCCTTGATAATGAACCCCTGTGTTCATGCTGAAATGAGTTGAGACAATCCAATGTGGCTGAAGACAAGTATGTTCCAAATTCATATCACTGCATGTTGCATCTTTTATGGAACAAAGAAACGAAGAACATGAACACTTGATAGGCTAGCACATAGTTTACACTGCAAAGCCAAGCTTTTTCACTAATAACAATATGAACATTTTGATAAGTGTGCTATTTGTACTTCCTTTCTGTCTACAGAAAATATCAGCATTTCAGGATCATTTTTAGACTATTTTGCATCAAGAAAACACACATTGCATGGCACATTAAACTGGAATGTTGGTGCATAGGCTCAGCAAAATACATGATTTGCTGTCTGGACCTGGATCAAACTAAAACTAAAACCTAAGACTGAAACAACAACCAGCACTGTGTAGAACCTGTTTAATACTAAATATTCTGTTATTGGTTGTGGGGCAGAAGAGGGTTTCTCTGTATGTGCAGAATTTCTTAGAAGATCACACAAATCTGCAATTCAATAGAAATCACATTGTGGAGGAGCCAGAGCTAGAGGAAGCGAACCCCAACAAAATGGTTTTCTGATACATTAGAATAGAACAAAATCAGCACCTTCGGAGGACATATTACAAATACATTTTCTTAGTATACTTTAGGTTTGAAAGGGTTTGAAAAAGCATTAGGTTTGAAACGCCGTTATTAAGAAATGTGCGGAGTCTAAATAATATATCTATTTTCAAACAGAAAATCTGCAAAAATAAAACAACCAATTTAAAATTATAAAATGGATGTGAGAGTTTTAATCTTCTGGTGTTTCATAAAAGCAATCTGGAAAAGATTATTTTGTTGTTGCAGGAAACGTAGAGGCTGGTTTATTTTTGCTTGGTTTGGTTTAAATTTATAAATGATGCCAAAAGAAAAGTCATCTATAAAATCTAAGATGGAAATTTCTGGAAGACTAAGAAAAACCAAAAACATTAAGAATTCCCCCAGTCTCGGCAATACAGTCTAGGATTTTTTTTATGAACTTAGTTTTTAATCGCATTGCATTTTATCTCATTCTCCCATACTTTTTTTCTTATCAGTATGCAATCCTGGTCTCCTTGAAAAGTTTAGAAAACAGACACCAGTTTTTCAGACTTTCAATATAATTAAGACCTGAAGTTGCCATCACTGAAATGGCACTACCTTTAGTAGGAACTTGTGCATATCAGGGATGTTGTTATTTAGTTCAAGCGTAATTTTTTATTACTTTTTCAATTTGTTTGTGGAAAAGCTAGGAATTATCTAACTGACAGACCTTAGTTCTCTACATTTCACAAACACTTCAGGTCCCACTTCTGCAGTACTGAAAAGGGGATCAAAGTAATTCTTATAATTAAAAATAAAGGCACAAACTGTTTCTGGAATGTGCGATTTGCAAAACAATGGCTCCAGGTTACAGGGCCATAGTGAGACAGGCACACTGCAATGTGCAAGTGAGACTGCACAGTGCAATGTCTCTAATTAAAAAAAAACACTGAAGGGTGCAAGGTCAAGTACAGAAGATCCTTTTGTGTCTTCCCAATCACCAGGGCTTAGGTGAATCAGCTCTGAGCAATAAGCACCACTCTGTCTTCCGCTGAGTTCAAATGGCTAAGGAGGATCCTGATCCTCTGAAATTGTTGGAAATGTCCCATTCACTCCAGCATGCCCGAGGTTTTATTTGCGCATTATGAGTTGGTCTTGGTGTCTGTATGGCATTCTCAGGAATGAGAAATTCTTTGCCTTCTCAAGATGTTTTAACTCACTTGGAGCAAGGCCATTGCATGCATCAGCCTGTGTGGCTCAGTCTTTCCAGAGAAAAGCTCTGAGATACTCATCCGTGCTTTAAAGGAGGGGCGCTACAGCATGGAGGGGATGCATCCTCTCGTGATCAAGAAGCTGCCTGCATGGACAATGATATCGTTACCGACTTTCTTTATACTTAACAAAGACCTCAAACTGCTATGAATAGTTGTTGCTATTTTGAGACAATTGTTGACTGACATAAATGTATTTACCATGCTCAGTTTTTCAGGCCTATACCAAACCTCTAGGTACCACCTTGTGATAAAATAATGTCTCAGTATGATAAAAGAATCCTTCAGTGTTCAGATTACCACCATCTTCTTGTACCTTTTCTCTTCACATATGCTTTGTTATTTTCTACCGCATCTTCCGCATTCCTTTTCTGAGCTGCAGCCTTGATTTGGACAGCCTATTAGAGCCAAACAACAGACTGCAACCTTGATAATATGTAGAAATACTTTTACAGGAGTTACTTCTTATTCAGTTGATGTCAGCAATATCTTCCTCTGCCCGTGTACCTAAAAAATGTAAAGCAAAACTCTTCTTTTCCTAGAAAGTACATGATCATAATAAACCAATTCTTGCTAATTTATATTTCTTGCAAAGGTATCTCTTCTGGATGACCCTTTGGCTGCTGAATATTAAAGTTAAGTTGGTACATGCTGTTAAAAATATTGGTCTATTTTGCCTTTAGCAGTCAAGCAGCAAAATATTTCTCAGCATGAAAACGAAATGATAAAGATAAGGCAGTTAATAATTGCAAGATATGCCACTGTATCTCTTGTTATTAAGATGAGTAACACGAGAGGATTCGGAATACATATCCTTAATTATTTTTGTCTGTCTGTTAAGGAAATAAAGAACCAACGTAAAAAAATATCACAAAGTCAGTTTTAATTTTATGGAATTATTTTTTTCCAGGGCATTTTCTTTGCACAGAAGATCTATAATTCCAATTAATTTTTAAGTACTTTTATCAATTATTTAGAAAAATTAACATATGCCACTGCAAATATTGGGAAGGTGTCTTGGGGGTGACTTTATGATGCTGTATCCCCTATCGCCTGCTCTATGCCCAGACAGAAAACCTGTGCCTTTCTGTGCCTTTAAGCTGGGTCCGAGAGAAAGAGGAGTAAAAAGCCTTCTTCAGCACGGCTCTGTGTTCAAGGACTCACAGACTCCCCTGAGCTCTCACTGCTGCGGAGCTGAGGAAGCACCTTCCTGCTTTTAGCCAGCTCTCTTCTCTGTTTCTCAGGAGAGAGACAAGAGTTAAAATTCTTTGCTTTTTAGCTAGCCTGCTAGCTGAGGCAAGAAAGTTTTTTTTCCCTGGGACTGTGGCTTTTTCCTCTTCTTCTATAACTGTTCAGCAACACCAGAACATCACCAGGAGGCCTCACACCGTGGCCCAGAGGGGCCCACGCCGCACCCCAGCTCCAGAGGGAGCAGAGCCACACCTACAGAAAGGACTCCAGATCTTCTCCACAGTGAGAGGTTTTATTATTTAACATTATTCATTCTCTGTTGTGCCTGTGTGCACCCTGCTTGTTAAATAAATAGATTTTTTCACTTTCCTCCAAGAAAATTCTCTCTGAACCTGTGGGGGAGGGGCTTCTGAAACCTGCCTTCTATTAGAGGATGTTCATTTCAGACATTTCCTCCTAATTTGTCTCACACCAAGACAGAAGGTTCATGTTATTACATCTAGATTTTTATGAGGTACCCCCTAAAAAGGTCCTTTCCTCACCATAAAAGCTTCATGTATTGTACCCTCAATGTGACATCAGCATTGCTGTCTTCCCCTGCCATGGCTTCTGTTCCCATGATACCTTGAGATAAGGGTGAAGAAAGGACACAAAGCCAAGAAACAATCAAGTCCTTCAGAAAACGGATGCTTGATTTAAGAATAAGATAATTGCACCCACTTGTACCAAGTAACCCAGTCTGGTGGTCTAGGTAGAACAAGGTGATCACACGTTTAAGGATAGAACGCAGAGACTTTCTTAATTTCCCCATCTCATTATCAAACAACCACCCAAAAAATTTCTATACAAAAAGTCCCATTTGTTGGATATGAAATAAAAGCTTTGTCTACTGAATGTGTATTGGAAGACTATTGCAGACACTTTCTCCTGTAACTTCTCCTTTTAATTAATTCAAAAGAAAAATGGATATAAACTGTCTGTAAATGTATTTAACCACAAAGATAAAGAACTTTTCACAGGTATTGCTTGAAGGCATTCCTCTGTCTTCTAATTTGATCTGTGCTGTGTTTAATCAAAATTGCATTCATATTTGATCATAAGCCTTTTTGGCACTCTAAATTACCTGTGTTAGAAAGAGCCCAGAATCAAGAAAATGTGGTGGCTGAAGTGGTTCTGTTACATCTGTTCTTCAGATGGGAAAAACCTTTTTGTGAACAGCAGAGCTCCTGGAAACTAGAGGCTTTCTTCTTCCAGAAGTCTGTCCACCTGCAGTGTTGGAGCTGGCCGCCTCATCTCAGAGCTCATGTGCACTCAGTCTTTCTTGAAGATGGTAGGAAATCCCAAACCTAGCAGAGATCCCCACTTCAGCTGCAGAAAGAACAAAACTAAGCAGGCTTCAGCTGGCTGCTGGAACACTGCTTCTTAACTAAATCGTCCCTAACTCTTTAAACATTAGCAGACTAATCAGAATGCTCTGTTTCAAGGCTAAGTGACAGGTACTCCTTCTGCCCGGCACACATATTCGAAGGATATTTATGGTACCACTGCTACACCTAATCCAGAAAATACTTTTAAGTAGCAGTATTTCCAAGGAGACGGAATTTTTTGGTGCCTTCATTTTATTTACAAAACAAAACAGTGCATCAGGACTTGCAAGAGAACTTGATACTCCATAGCATAAATAAATCATGGAATCGTAGAATCATAGAATGTCTTGGGTTGGAAGGGACCTTAAAGATCATCTAGTAATAATAAATAAATAAAAATTGTCCGTGAATATTTTCTCCATCCTTGAGCCAAAAGCATTTTGTCAAATTTTGCTTTAAAAATATGTTGCTGTTGCTAAATCACTGAAACTGTATAAAATGGATGAGGTCCCATCAGTTTTCCTGATGAAAAGCATTACTGAGTCCTCATCTGACAGTTCCAGTCTGAGGGCATCCAGATTTTAAATATCATAAAGCTTTAAGCAACAGAAACATCAGAGATTTTTTTTAACATGAAAACCTTAAATTAATTAGGAAAAAAAAAATCCTTGCCCTTACAGAAAAATAGATCCATTCCTCTGAAGGTTTTACCAAACAATAATAGGACATTGCAATTTTATGTGCCATAAATATATTTCAGCATGTATAACTCTCCTTGTTATCTGTTATTTCCTAGCAGAGACATCAACAGCAGGGCCTATTTTATTGGTAGTGAGAGAAAAATCTACAGTAGTGTCCAAACTTTTTTAGCAAGCACCTTTTCAGTTACTATAAACTGGTTAACATCCAGGATTAAAGTGTACTTTAATGCATAAGGGTCTTTGCTCCACAGGGAATAGTAACTAGTTAGTCAGTAAATTCAGAGTATTAAAAAAGTACTGCTGGAAGTGACTTGAAAGGCCATTTGTCTACCTCCTTGCCCTCAGGTGGGATCTGTTATTGCCAAATTCAAAAATCAGTAAATTTGGGAAGCTAAAAATTAAAGAAAATTTTCTCTATTATATAACTTCCATTTTTTGCAAAGTGTGACTTTTGCCACATGTATTTTAGGGTGTTTATAAGTTTCTCTCAGCCCTGTTTCAAAGAATTTTCAACTGTTTCTAACTTAACAGGAAAAGGAATCAAGTCTACATTGATAAGGAAGTGGGTAGGCTTCTAGAACTGCTTGAGTTTGTTTCATAGTCCAGTGTAAAGTAGAAACAAAAGAAAGGATTAAAGAGATAAATGTCTTCACAAAGGCAGTCACATATTCTTTCTTCCAGATGCTTCTGTGATAGAATATCCTGAGTTGAAAGGGACCCACAAGGATCACCAAGTCTATACTGAGTAGTTGGCTGAAGGTAATAACCCACAAAATTTGTAACTACTTACCTCCCTTTTTCTGAGTTCTCTTTGCAGTTTACAATCCAGCCACAACACAGACTAAGTTATTAGTTTCCAGAACTTTGTGGGGTTTGTTGCTTCTTTGGGTTTTTTACAGTTAGAGGAACTATTTCAATATCCTAAAAGCTTTGGAATAATTCTCTTTTTTTTTTTCCTCATGGCAAAGATCTATACTGTAAGTAACCTAGCAAAATATCATTATTTAAAAAAAAAAAAAAATCTTAGAAAATTGATCTGGAAGGGAGCTGGGAAAGTTAATTAATTCTCCGTGCTGAAGGAGGATCAGCTGTTCCTGTGTAATTTCTGACAGACTTTCCTACTTTATTTTGGCAGGTACCCATGTTAGAAAGGTGACAGCCTCCTGACCAAGACTCTCCCATGTATAGGTTTGAGAGTTTGTTCTCATCTTTAACCTAAATCCTCTTTTCTGCAGTTTAAGTCAGTTTAAATACAGTGAGCTGATACATTTGCCATTGGTGTGGAATTAGCGCCTTTTGTGTTGGGAAATCCCTCAGGCTTGTGGTACGAGAGGGTTAAGGAGAGTATAGACTCTTTTTGGCTGCAAAACTAAAAGAAAAATAAAGAGGTTTGCTGCTCATTAATGAAAAATTACACTTCCTTTAACAAAGTTGATCATTTATATGTAGTTTTACTCTCCTTCCCTTAAAGCCGTGCAAAAATATGTGAGGGGTTCTTGTGCATGAGCAGGTTAGTTAGTTTTCTGATGAACATTCTATAGTTGTCACCTATGGTCCTTGCAAAGAACAAAAATGGATTCATGATAATAAACAGACTTGTGTTTTTAAAACTAGTTATTAGTAATAACAGTGGATGTATTTTTCACCAACATGTCCTTATCGCTGTCTTTTTTTTTCTGGGCTTGTGAAAACTTCCACTTTCTGCAGTAGGCCACTGCTCCTTGAGTCTTCCTGGAATGTACACTAGTTTATAAGCAGGGAGAGAGGGAGGGTGCTAAAAAAATAGTGGAAGAGCTGTTGGACAACCTTCCTGGTCATGCAAGTGGTGTGTCAAGTAGTCCAACCCCAAATGGTCTGTTAGAAACAGCCATCAAATTTGCATCCGTGTTTTGAACAGAGCACAGTCCTATGCCGTGTGGTTCCCCCTATTTTTCAGCAAGAGGAGGGAGCGAGGAGGATGGTTGCTGGATCCATGGATCCAAATCACCCACTAAATATGCCTGTGCGAATCTCACCCATCCTTGGTGCACACGTAAAGTGACTGGAGTTTAAAGGTGCATCTAAGTAGCTTCTACTTTTTCTCTGAAAGGAGGAAACATCTTTATTACCATGGGAGGCAACTTAAGGAAGGAGGAATTTAAAAACTGGTCTCAGACAGGAGTTTCAGAAGCCCAAAGTTTCAGATCCACTCAGTTAGCAAAACACCACATTTAGCAAAGATTTTGTACAAAAATGCAATTGAATCTCAAGAGCAAGCAAGTCGAAAATCTGGGTAATGGTCAGCAATGATCTCCTTACCAAAAAGCCCAGGCCTGAAGGTTATGGCTTTCTGACCCACTGTTTGACCACAGTCCAGAGAACAGGTCTATGTGAGGAATATCCTCAGTAGCACCAAGGAGATTCTTTAAGTAACCGCAATAAAAGCTCATACTTTAAATTTTCACTTGTTTACCAAGCTTAGGTACTTCCACTTAGTGTCAAGCCACCAAGGAACCATCAAAATAAACAAAATGTAGAACACAAACCCTATTTAGTACTACCTAAGTGGGAAGCAGGGAATTGTCTTCTCCCCTCACACCATGCTGTCCTTAATTCTTTTTTGTCTGTCCTTTTATTGTGGGAGCATTTGCTCTCCATTAGGAAAGGATCTGACACACTCTTGGACGTCTTCAGCAGCACTGGCTCTAGTCCTTTAGAAATGAGATTTCCTGGCCATTGATGACTCATAAAATAGGATCCCCGTGGGGTTAATGGAAAAATAATTCAATATATTAAGAAACACATATGATACAAGTAATTAGTGTCAGTTTCTCAAAATTTCTTCTACCTGTCTTGGTGTTCCACTTAACACAAATATCTGTCTGTTCAGTAGCAGTGTCTAAGTTATTCACCAGTGAAAAAATAATAATATCATGCAGCACAGACCACAATAAACATAATTTATTCCAGTGATTCTGCAGAGCCCTTTTAAAGGACAAACAAAGGTTAGGTGATATAAACAAAAATTTGGCTGTCATTTCGTTATCCTACATTTCCATGCTTTATTAACTGGGATAAGTGTGGGCTCATCCAAATCATATCCCTAACAGTGGCCACAGCATGATAGGTTGCAGTGTATTGGAAGAGCCCAGAAAGAAAACACAAATGCTACTCCAGGCAACACCCAGGGGAGAGCATGATGAACTCCTCTTAAGCCCTACAGTTTGTCAGCAAAAATGTCTGTATAGTAAAGGAATTTCTGCTGACAATTTAGGATGGAATTTCTTTGTTGTCCTACTATTATGTCCCAGTGATTACACATTCTTTTGGGTATCACCAGATCAGAATAGATCAGTGCTTCCCAATCCAGTTCAGGGCAATGAAGTTATCCCAAACTTCCTCTCTGGGTAGTTGAAGGTGAGATGTCTGAGTTTTCAGATGGGGAGCATAATGTGCTCTGCAGAACATTAATGGCATCTAGTTGACTTCTTAAACTGTTCCAGCTGGATCCACTTTTGATCAAGCTGTACTGTCACTGCTGGCCTCGCCAGGCAAGGCCAGAGATTGGTGTCCAGAGTAAGCCAGGCAGCTTGCTGTCTGTCCTCCTCAACATGCTTCTTTACAGTAGGATTGACATGTTCCTCTTACTGTTTTAAGGCCTGAAGTGCCTCCATGTGCTTTCAGAATTTTAAAGTTCCAGAGAATTTCCCTGAAAAGTTAACTATTCTCTTCCCAAATAATAGGTATGATTCTATTAATTCAATTAATGTAGGAATCAGTTGCTTTGAGAACTAATTTCAGATCAAAAAAAAAAAAGAAATCCACATTTTTGAAACGTCTTGCACCACATTATAAATGTGTGTTTCAAATTTTTTGTTTGTATTATCTTTGGATGGCTTGTTTTTATTTTTAAATGTTTCACATATACTTTCAGTATCTGTTACATATTCCTGATGACTTATTTTAGGAAAGAAAAGTTTAGCAGAAATGTTCTGTCTAATTGTGCTGCTGTGGTATTTTTTTTTTTTTCAAATCGGTATTTACCTTCTGTTACATTTGCATATATATATTTTGTGGTAAATGCTAATTGGAATTGTCAGAGTTCTCTTTCAATTTAATTAGCACACAGAAAAGAGTGGAAATCTCTTTTAATTAAAATAACATTTATTAAGACTGCCCTGAATATTATTGTTGTTGCAGTTTTCTAGGTAATAATAAGCATTTTGATTGTCAAATTACAGAACAGGTTGTCATCTGAAAATTCCTGCGAAGCTACAACACCGGCGTAGGGATGCCATTCAGCTCCTTGATTTATTCCATTTTTACCTATTCCACACAAAGCATTAAAACATCTGCTTTTCAGAATCTTCTTCTTTGATTGCTTCATGTGTCTATCTTTTTGCTGTGTGCTTTTTGGAGACAAAATTCTCATTTCGGAAATGTGGTCCCCGTTCCACTACACGCACAGAGAAAGGGAACCAGTCCCCTTGCTGCTGGCAGCAGAGAGGATGGTAGGTGGATGTAGCTGCTGGGCAGATGTCTAGTTCTATCGAGTAGATCTGTCAGTGGAGCAGCTGGTACTGGTATTTTCTGGCATGTGTATGAGTCAAGAATGGGTAAGGTGGTTTCCAGCAATGACATGTGAGGTAGGCTGTGACACTCAGCTACAGACGGATCACAGAGAACCCTTAGTCAGTGACATGCATTCTGCAGGCTCCCTAAACACCCCCCTTTATTTGAGGTAGGCCATTTCTATTCTGCAAAATTCCCTCACACATGCCATTCAGATAGAAATTTGCAGGGATGTACGAGAGGAAAGCATTATTTGAGTTACCATGGAGAGGCCACAAAACATCATTTCCCAGGTAGTACTTACCTGTTAGAAATTCAGATCCATGATAAAATATCCAAAACCACAGCTGAACTATCAGAAGCTGAACTATCTGCAATATTTCTGAAATCTGCACATGCAGTTAATATGACCAAAAACCCAGAAAATAAACATTATAATACTTAAAAAACTCTCGAAAGGGAACTTTTTCACAGATTTTTAAACTCCTCCTTGGCAAAAGGACACATAATCTCCACTGACCCCAAAGAGAATAAAATCCTTACATATGTGCAAAGCAGGGCATTTATGAATGGACACAGTCAGGTAAAGTAGATTAACATCATATAAGACTTAAACCACCATAAGAACTCAGTACTCTTTTTAGAGTAAAAATGTCTTTGGAGAGACTTTAACAGATAGAAACATATAAAGTTACAGGTGTTTGTTCAGATTTTTAAAAATTTATTTCCATATTTTACACTTTCATAGAAATTACTATTACATTGTTACATTAAAATTGCTATCTAAGTGATCTTTTTCTCACCGTGAGAACAAATAAATCAAATATGGAAATAACCTTTCTATGTAAAATATGAAAAACAAGTTTTTACATGTCTTAAATAAAGGGTAACTCTCTTAGTATTTTTTTAAAAAGCAAAGACTTTTTCAGCAAAGATTTTTCCTCCATTTAATAAAGAAAAAAAGAAAAAAAAAAAGCAAGATAACATCAGATAGCTTTAACAGTGCATCTCTAAGCATTTGACAAAATTAGGTCTGCTGTTTGGGTTGTTGAGTACTCTCAAAGGCCACAGTTACAACTCCTAGAGCAATGGGTTATAATGTTATTCAGAGATGTCCTTCAGCCTGATACAGGAGGCAAATTCACAGTTCATCTTTCCTCTCTTACTCTATTTGCAGTATACTAATCTCCTTTAATAGTGCTTTTAGATAAGCTTATGGAAGCTGATATAATTTCATTCATTTTACCATACGAACTGCAATAAAAATAATACCTCTTTAGAAAGACCTGGAAATTGTACACTGCAGTATCTTATTAACATGAGCATATACCACAGAAAATATTACAAGTCATGCTATGAAAGTTCTAGAAAACTAACCTGTGCTTTGTGCTAAATAGGGTGCTGTGTGGAACAACTGTGTTAGATGGGTTGCATAACTGCCCTGGTTTTTTCCTAAAGCTAATGAATTCCTAACTTGAGTGGAAGTTAATTATAAAATAATTGAATTTAATTCTGTTCAAATAACGCTTTGGAGCTTTACTGGAAAGACAGCCTGTTCCTCAGCATCAGTGCTGAGGTGGTTGCTGAAATTTGTGCAAGAAGGAATATTTCCAGCAGCAATCCAGGGGCTACACAGTCCCTGCAGTGTGGCTTCCCTTTCTTCACTTTTTGTAACTTAATGATGCAGTGGAGTACAAGTGCAACAGAAACGAAACAGTGCTCAAAAATGTTTGAAATTTAACATCTGTTTTAACAGGCATCTTAAGTAATTTGTAAAAAGCACTTTTATTAAAAAGTTCACACTTCACAGTGTTTTCTTGGAGTGTTATAATAATAGAGGGAAATTCCCTTCAACAGAAATGTATCTGAAGGGAAGCTGATTTACAGCTCTTTCATTTCCTGCTGCAGCTGAGGAGGGCAGAGGGAATGGTTGTTACTGGTGTGACAAAGCTGGAAAAAGGAATTAAACCTTAGGCTAAAGTTGGGTTAGCAAGCTCTAGGGCCTTATTTCATTTCAGCACAATCACTTGGGTTTTCTGCACTGTGGCTCTATGGCTGTTAGGATAAGCCTTTGGGCTGTAAGTGGGGCTTGTGCTCACTGTGTGGTTCAGTCCTCCTTGTGCATCCATAACGACTTTGTGGGCTGCACAAATCACTTACAAACCCTTCTGGTGTAGTGACTGTCAAGATCAGATGGCCTTTTTACGTAGCCAAGTGAAGCAGACTTTGCAGTCTTAGAAAAAAGCTGAAGAAAATTTGTAAGGCAGTATGGAAACTCTGAACATTCAGTATGCTGCAGGAGAATTCAGGTGCTGATAGGATGAGTTTGCAGTGTTTCTTTTTCCCTTTTCCACCTCAGTATAAACATTTCAGACAATGTCTGGCTAAGCATGGCACTAGCCCTGTTCCCATAATCTGATGGTTATCAGTGATGCTGTCTCTCTGCCCATCAGGCTCAGAAATTATTCCTGTTTCTGTATTCACATCTCCACTTTCCCCTGAGCAGAAAAAAATGCTAGTGATAAAATAAAATATTATTAAAAAGGGTGGGTGTACCTGGATTGAGGGAGTTGGTCTGAAAAGGGTCAGGACTCTGTCCCACATGAGGAAAAGGAAAGCTCAGCAGAACTGGGAACAGAAGTCATTTGCTGGGCTAATATAGGCACCATATTAGCCAGCAGCCCGATGACTGGGGCAGCAGGAGTGGGGTCAGTCAGAATGGATAAACACTTGCTCTGTGTGGGAGGCAGTCAGCTGATCTTTCAACATCCTCAATACAGCATATTCAGGAAAAAAATAGTTGTCAACATACATTTATCATTGAATAATCCTGGTGGGAAGGAACATCAAAGTGTGTAAATCCAATCTCCTGCTCAAAACAGAGCCATCTTCGACATCAAAAAAGAAAGAAAACAAAATGCAAGCATTAGATTAAAAAAAAGTCTAAATCTGTACTCACTTCTGTCATTAAAATCATAAGCTTTTTGGAATTTGCTGCAAATACCAATTTTTTGTCCTCCAAATTATCTCTCCCTGTGTCATTTCCTCTAGCTTTGTTGGCAATCATCTGAAATATACTGCAGTGACTCCTCTCACTGAGGAAAAAACCTACTGTATCTACTTCCACTAATAGCTATCCCAAAGGATTTTCACACATTCCAAGTTCAGTGTAGCAGTGGGAATCGTATTTGCAAGTTGCCTACTGCACTATACCTACTGCGGCCGTGTTGTGCTGCAAAAAGGGAGAAGTCTTCCGCCCTACCTGATGTATTTCCACCACCCAGACCAAGAAAGCATCTCAGAAGTGTGACTAGGAATTGACTAACATGACACTGATGAAAGTATGAATGGGGGTATGGAACTTCTGTGCATTTCCTGATATTGATGACACTTTCGTTCTAAGACCAGGGCTTTCTCTTTCAAAGGAGTCATGCAGAGCTGGACTTCACCAGGATCACAGAAATACTGGCCAGAGACTCAGTGCATCCCAGCATAGAGAAAATGCTGCTTTCACCCTTAGCTTCCACCACCATTGCCTCATTTCTAAGTGCGATGCTCCCTCATCCGCTTCCTCTCAGGCTGTTGTTTTTCAACCACGGAGGAAGTTTCATTTGTTTCCAGATCGTTTATCCCCTCACTGCTTCTGTAGGCACTTTCAGCAGCCTTCTCACTCCTGGCAGCTGTGGTCAGCCAGCTCCCAAGACAGAGCTCAGCTCTGATCCTCAAGTGAAAGGAAGCTGTTTGCACAAAAATTTTCACTTACACCACTTGAAGCCAAGAATTACGCAAGACCCTGAATATACCTGCAGTCTGAAAAATGTTAGTGTCCTCCCCCTTCTCCTAAACCATTCAGAAATTCAGTAAGCAGTGGGAAGCTAGTGCAGAAATATGTCAGCTAAGCAGGACCTTGTTTCTGATGACTAGAGAACGATGAACAGGGTGTGGTTGGTGTGCTAGGTGATGATATGGTTTTCTGGATTATGACACTCAAGATGCTCAAAACACCTGTAATCTCATTCTTGGCAACTGTCATTCACATAGGGAACAATAGAGAAGGGTAGGAAATTATTTTGATTCTTTTGGAACTTATGAAACAGAAGAGGAAAGAATCAAATTCTGGCACCTGTCATTTGATGCAAAAATGTTGATGTACAAGTCGCCACAAAGTAGATGAAAAAACATAAAAATCCTTCACTAGATGACCTGTAAGTACCTCCAAATTATTTCAGTCAGTGACTTGATTTTTATCCTGTATCAGTTTCCATCTCTTGGAAATGAGCATTTAATTTATGGTTATTTATTTTCATTGTCTTTGTATCAGATCTCTATTTAAGAGTGAAGAAAAGGGTTAATGGCATAACATCAAAATTCTTTTTTACCTTTATTTTCTGCTGTGGTGCTCGCCAAAGGGCTAGCTCGGCTGGACCGAGCACCAAGCAATCTCGCCCTGCAGCTGCGGAGGAGGACACAGGCTAATTGTCGGCAGGAGGTCTCCAGCAGGGCTCACCTCGACCACCGATGGAAAGGGCATGGAGGAGAAAGGAAGGAGGCAAGACACTCTTCTTGGGGAAGCAGGAATGGGTTTATTAACACCGGGAAAGGGGACCACGAAAGAGCACTGCACCACTCTGTGCAGGAGGTTTTATACCCCGGTGGCAGGGGCGGAGCAGACCCGAAACAACCAATAACAGCACGGTTAATGGGAGGTACAGAGGTGGGGAACATTACACAGCAATGAATAGGAGAAGGGGTAGGCGGGGAGGGCGAACGTGGGCCAGTAGTAAGGGATGACATAACGGGGAGGTGGGGAGTGCGGTGGCCATTGCGTACGCGCAGGGTGTCGCGTCTTTCCCGCCGAAGCGAAAGGTTTTTCCCGCCCAGCTGCCTCGGGGCAGCCATGTTTGGGTGGGCAGCCATCCTAGGATTCTTGAGACCCAGAAGGGCCAAACCACCAGGCCCCCTGACCAGCTGGGTCCAGGACTCCATGGCAGGGACAAGGGCTCACCGCAACAATTTTCCATTTTCTTTAGCCCATTTCTGGGCAAGACTTTATCTAACCAGGGGCTCTTGATTTGTTGAGCTGCTCTGATAAAAGGTCTGCAACTGTAGCTTACAGAAGGTAGTTCCAGCCACATTTTGGTATTAAGATGGATCCCCTTAAAGTTTCATCCTGACTCTAGTTTCCACTGAAGGAAAATTACAGCTAAATATAAGGGGCTCATGGAGCCTTTTCACTTCAAGTATTTCTCATCAATGAATCACAGCTTTTCTAGCCCCTTCGACACTGTTTTGTGGTGTGGAAGGAGGCTGGGGTGAAGCTGTACCTTGGCACTTCTGCAGGAGTCCAGTGACAGATTTATTTCTGGTAGCTGGCTGATCACTCTGGTTCTGGTTTGTGGGCTGTGTTTTTTGTTTCTTGGTTATCTCTAACCATCAACTTCTTATTCTACAGATGAAAGAACTGCCATTTTGTAACTCTCAACTTTAAAACTTTGGTGGCTTTGACTTTAAAGTTTTACTTTACAAGGCAGATTTCCCTGGAGAAAAAGAAAAGGATCACAGTCTCAGCATCAACCAAAATAAGAAGTGATATCTGTAACTAGGGTATAAGCATTCTCTGACAATTCAGGCTAATGAAGTTTTCTCTGTGAATTGCCACAGCGGCTTTTATGACAGAAAAGAGACCAGTAGTTCCATCACTGGAGTCTCTAGGTATAAAAACGTGCTTTCTTTAACAGTCTAAATTCAGCCCTTTTTTAAGTGATAAAACCGAGTCAGTGATCACAAGATCCGAACATGTCTTCATAACTTACTAACAACTAAGTGAATATCACTTCCCAAAAGCTTTAAGATTTAGGGAATAAAAGATAAGTCATGTATCTCTCTTCTCTCAACACACACTTTGCTATTGAGACATAAGAACTGGCTACAAAGCCGAGTTTGAAGAAGACTTTGCATCATGTATTGCCAAACTTTGAATAGTATCAATGCCCAAAAATTATCACAAGCTAGGCAAGGAGAAACACAATCCTTTCAGTGATATGGATTCAGATATTTGCTTTTGGGGATTTGATCTTAACTTCTCAATTTCATTATAAGGAAAAAACTTCTCATATAAGTGAGAATCAGGGATTGTTAATTTTCATTAATTTGTTCTTTAGCTTAAATAAAATTATCACTGTAGGGGGTGCAGGGGGGGAGGAAGGTGAAATGGACATGACAGCACAACGTGGGAGATGGGAAAGGACAACTCTGCCCTTCTTTGTTTCTAATTCTGAGCTCAGTTAAATCAGTGTGAGTTGGCAGTTCTCTAGAAGTCTCTGCAGACAGGCCAGTTTTACAGCAGTCAGAGAACTAGGTACTACTTTGCCTAAAGAAGTATATTAGCTGCAATAAGACTTCAGGACTTGTTACAGCTGTGGAAACCTAAATATCATTAGCTTCCCCTCATTTATTTTACTGTTAGGCTTGCAGTTTGAGTTGAAGTGGCACACATGAAAATAAAACCAGTCTGTTTCTCTTCTGTCCTGTATTTCTCCATGACATTATTAGTGAAGAAATTAAGAGAGAGATTATGATGGTAAAAGGTAAGCTGTCATCTGCATTTTTCTACAGAAGAGAAAAATGTCTTTTTACCCATTTATTTCTGTGAATATATTTATTGTAAGGTGAAAGGTAGCTTATGAAAAAAGAGAATGGAAATGGCATTATGAGTCACTTTTTACATGGCTTTTAAATAGCAATTATCCTAACATTTCTAATGGATATATGGAGCTCACCATCTTCCCTGTTTCTTAGGACCACAGGCTAGATGTCATCTTTGACCTTTATTTCCTCT
Source organism: Oriolus oriolus (assembly GCA_013400235.1). Classification (NCBI taxonomy): domain Eukaryota; kingdom Metazoa; phylum Chordata; class Aves; order Passeriformes; family Corvidae; genus Oriolus; species Oriolus oriolus. The sequence continues at coordinate 143,613 of VXBT01002720.1, forward strand.
CATGTAGGTTTTCTCACTAAGATTTCCACAGACTTATTACCAGTACTCAGCTGATATATAGAGAACCTTTAGAAAATAGTGGTTTATATCTTTCCAATATCTGCCAGTTTGTGTTGTCCCCATCATTTTTGTGTGTACCTCACACGTTTCTTGACGTTACCTATGAACTGCTGCTGAGTGACTGGAATCGAGACTGGAACTTTGCTTATAGTACCAAGTTTAAATATTGTCCAGAAGGAGCACTGAGTACCTTGGAGACAGATATATTCAATCACCAGGGAGCAAATCCTCCTCTCTTAGCAATAAGAAAAGCAAACAGTAGTTGTAAAGACTGCTGTAATGAACATATCAAGAGGAGTTTGGAATGCCCGGTCTAACAAAAGTGGATTGGGTTCTCCCCTGTCTTACATCTTGCCCTGCTGTTCGTATTTTTCAATAAGAGATGGTATTTTTCCTTCACTGAATACCATGGCAGGGCAACATACATAGTACAGTATTTTCCATCATATTAGTGAGAGGGTCTGGCACAAAAGAGTGACAGATCCTGCCTCTGTGACATCACCTCAAAATCCTGGTGAAACAGTCACTGTGCCTAGTGTTTCTTGTGGGGAATTCAGGGAGAAAGTAGCAATTATTGTGGGGAAAAATAGGAATTTTAAATTTCACTAAAGTGAATATTATCAGTGGAACAAGTTTCCAATTTTTTTCAGACTTTTCTATAATTCCCATGCTGCATTTATTCTATATTCATTCAGCAGTATACAATCCACATTTTTGAACAAAATTTAAGATCATATGCTTTTAATCTTTATCTACAACTATTCCTCATTCTTAAAATTGCATTTGAACAATGAGCCTGCAGGTTTTATGGAATACAATTTCTACTAAACAGATAAGAATATTAATTTTAATTGTGCAAAAATAGTGTACCAGTATTCTGTTTCTCTTCACAAAACACAAGTTTATGATTTGCCCTATGGAGCTCAAACAACCGTCTCCCGTCTATACCAAATCTCAAAATCTCCTCAGACAAATATTACTTTTGTAGAAGACCATTTCCTGCAATCAATCACAGCACCTTTCATGAACGTCCTTTGCCATTTACTAAGCACTAAACAACAGCGGTCTAAAACAGGTAAGTAGCTGTTTCTGAGGTCAGTACAGATAATTCAAAGCAAGAAAATAAACTAGCTTTGCATCCTCTGATTATGTATATTATAATTACAAGAATAACTATATGTTAAGTGATGGGGTTGGTATAAAAAATGCAGGGTTAATATAAAAAATAAATGCAAAGGTCAAAGAACATAATCTTGGCTAACTGTGCTGCAAACATGTCATCAGTGACTATCAAGTTGTGTCCTTTTACATCCTTTAAGAAGATGTCTCTAAAGGACTTTGGTCACCTTGTGTTTCATTTTGGCTTTTATACGTATTGCCACTGATAGAGCTTTTGCAAAGACTAAAAGGCTGACTGACATTTCTGAAAAGCATGTAATTAGCTGCACATTAGTGAGCTTTCAGATATCAGCTGGAGCAGCTCTGCTTTTTATAGGCATTCAAGAGAAGCTAGCCATTGTCATGAGTATCAGCTTTCTTTGTTGTGGCTATGGGCACTACAAAATTATATTTAACTGCAAGTCTGCCACATATTTGTCGTGACACATGGAAAAGGTCAATCTGAAGGCTTTAAATACACACCTATGACAAGAATGTTCAGGTCAGAAGAACTTGACATGCAATGGTTCTTACTTTTTTGTATATTTAAACTAGCTACAGAAGAGCATTTAGCTGCGGTAACACCTCTCCCACAGTGGAACACCTGAATGTCAGGGAATCTCTGAGTAGAGACACCAAATGAGAGCATTATTAGGAAAAGGTTCTCCGCGGAGAGCATGGTTGGTAACTGAAAACAGGCTCCTCAAGGAAGTGGTCACAACACCACGCCTGCCAGAGTTCAAGGAATATCTGGACAATGCTCTCAGTCATCTGCTTTGTTTTCAGGTAGTCCTCCCAGGACCAGGGAGTTGGACATGATGATGTCTACAGGTATTTTCCAACTCAAGTTATTCTTTGAATCTATTATTCTATGATAACAAAAGTATATTTTTCCAAAGGTTATTACATACCAGTTGTATACTCCCAGTGGTAGCTGTAGTTACAACCACTTTTTAACTTTATTTTTTAATTTGTGACACAGCTGAAACATATGAGTTCCATCTCACTTAAATAGACATGAAATCAGTAGAAATTTTCAGAGGAACTGTTTGAATGATTTATTCTCCCCAAGAATAGAATCAAATCAGACCTAGGAATTTTTGTGGTGCTTTCAGGTATTAGAAGCAGATTATCTCAAGAGAGATGTACAAAATGGCCCTGTGTAATTTCTACTTCATGTTTTCATGAAAACTCAAATGTTAGATGACTTTTTTCAATAATTTTAATATGGATGATGAATTTTTGGAGTAAACTGACCAGTTTATGGGTCAGAATTAAAGTAATTTTATAGACGTGATATTTGGTAGTTCAACTGTACTTTAGGATATGGAAACATGAAGTGAAAATCATGGGCTGTAAACCTTTGAAAGCAAAAAGGTGAGAAAGAAATATTTTGCACTTGAGAAAATTATATAATTTTTGATACATTGTCTGTGGGGGTTTTTTACTAAGTGAGAATCTTCCAAATTTTCTGTAAAATGAGCAGTGGACAGCACATTCAATGAGAGAGCTTTGGGATCCGTTGAAGAGGAATATATTTTCTTGGTAAAATGAGTGGCATATGCCACCATGAGGCTTAAACACTAGTACCACCTTTACAAACATTTTATAATTGCGCCAATAAAGAAGGATTGCACAATGGTTCGCAATGATCAACAGTATTTTGAATGCAGACTTTGGAAAACACTTGTTTAATATGTCCATAAATAGAACACAAAAAAAAAAATATTTCCCTTTGTCAGCTTTTTGTTTGTCACATCCCCAAATCATTCACAGAATAAACCTGTCAGTATCGTATAACCCATCCACCTTCCCCCTAACAGGACCCTCAGCTTTCCATAAACAATTTCTGGCAGACATTTCTCTAACCTGTTTGCAGATGTCCCCAGTGAGAGACCTTGCACAATTATGCACAAAATGAATTCCAGCACCCATCTGTCCTTCCAGCTAGAAATTATTTTCCAATATCTAACCTAAATCCAATATCTCACCTACTTTACTCATACACTTGAGACCCCTCATTTGCTGTTTCTCAGAATACTGCAATCCCAAAGCATTTTGGGTGGCCTGCAATATATGCAATAAATCTTGTCACTGGGACACTGAGTGAAGGATTACCATTCTTTATGTGCCGAAATGAAAATGCAAAGCTTGACATTTATGTCTGTTTCTGCTGTTATCTGCTGTTTCTGCATGGCTTCTAGCACTGTTTCCCAGTCACGGTTATCAGTGTAAAATGTGACTGTGACTGCAGTAAGGATCCTTATTCCTCTATGCAGTCACATGACTTGGAAGACCAGAACTTCTGTTATTCCTGGCATAGAGAATTTTGCTTAGAAAAAGGCACAGCAGGTATGTCATACAGAAACCTCCAGTATTTCTTACACTGATTTCTTCAATGTTTGTGTAATTTCTGCCTGTATCTTGACTATTGTTTTCTTTGAGATTTGCCTTTGAAGGTATGTGAAGTTACAAGTGTCCCCTGTTACCTGTTACTAGTAGGAGAAGGACACCTTTTATGGTGGTTTGTAGGTACAGTCTTAATATACATAATAGTAATTATATCTGGAAAATCATGTCCCTTAACAAGTTTTTTTGTGCTTAGTATAATTAAAATCTTCAATGTTTATCTTATTTTGCATACTTTGCGGAAGAAACACTGTAATTAGGAAATTGCCATTTGTAAGCTGTAGGGAATAATTTTAATACAAAGTTTTGTGTTGCGTATCCGTAGGAATTCCAGTTGCCACGAAGCTGTTATTGCTATTTTAGCAGCCCCTGCTCTGCAGACACCTTGGAGTGATCAACTGCTTAGGAAATTCATAGCTCCTGAGAAGGTGCCTCTCTGAATCCATTGATCTATAAAAGCCACACAAAGGAAAGTTTAACAGAGTCAAACATAACATTCACAATAATTTTTATTTGTTCATTTAAAGTATTATCACTTTAATAAATAAATTATTATATTTAATAAATAAGTTTAAATAAATTACTGTTTAAAAATATTTGAAACTTGTGAAAACAAAATTTTTGCATCTTTGCAGTCCTTGAATATGACGTGGTGACACAAAAACGGGTTTGTTAGGATGTTCAAGTTCATCAATGAACTTTCTAACATAATCTAGGCCTTTTGCAGTTCTAAGCATTGTCACAAGGAAGAAATTCTTGCAATGCAAAGCAAAAGAAAACAGAAAATGTCTTGAGATACTCTTTATATTTCAAGAGCATGGCATTCCAGCCGACATACTCATGATATTAAAACACTCATGCCTCAAGAAGTGCCCTAACTCTCATCAAATATCTCATTACCACAATTAAGCAGATTTTGCCTTTCAGTAGTTAGAGTAATTCCAGAAGTTAACTTCATTTACCAGTCTATTTTAGCAAATTTGTGGTTTATGTATATGGAAAATTACTTTCAGTTAGTAAATCTGCACTCATAGCTGCTAAGTAGCCTGTAAACAAACACACTTTCTAAGATGAGACTCTAATAACTGAGTCTAATTTGTCTAAAGTCCCTGACGTCCAGCAGTACATGTCAGATGCCCAGTGGGTGATTCACAGCTTGCTGACTAAAATGAAAAAGAACCCCTGGGTTACTGGAGCTAATAAATAACATGGCATATTTCTGCCATTAAAATCTGATGAAGTGCTGTAAGGTAAGATGGACAAAATCAACTTTTTTATTCTTTAGTACTTATGCACAGATTTAAAGATTCAGCACTGACACCTCTCATGCACAAAGACACCTTTCATTCCTGGAGACCCTCATGGCTGACTGATCTGATTTACCATAGATCTGTCACTAACCAGCCCTGGGCTGAGTGACATCGCTGTTTTGAGAATAAAAAGGACTTCAGTGCAAAAATTGAAAATAGGGGTTTTATTCCAGGTGATTATATGGGGGCGGGGAGTGGAGGTGGGGTGGAATTTGCTAAATAGAACATAGAAATTGTGAGGTAATGCCTCAATTGTTGCAAAAAAATATGTTTGATAGGACTATTAGCAAAGAGAAAATAGATGCCTCAGAAAGTGAACTCCAGCTAGAGTGAAGTATGAGATGAAATCATAAAGGGACCAACTGCAGCATTAGACACCCACATTCCTCAGCTTTTATACACAATTATTTCTTATTATACAAAGTAAATGAGCACTTTGTAAAAGGAATACAAGATATTTGTTATTTAGCACATTCTGAAGGACAAGGAAGAACAACCATTTCTAGAAATCTTTCTAATGGTAACAAATATGCAAAAATAAATTTGTTAGACTCTCTGAACGTACGCATTTTTTAATTTTTACAAATATGTAAACAAACATGATGACCCTTTATTTCTTTATTGCATAGAAGAAAATAACTCCAATTCTTTTAAGAAAGACTTTATCTTCTCATTAATGTTGCTGCTTCCGAATGTTTGGAGTTTTTTTAGTGAAGACACAGATGAGAATTGTTCTACTAGATATATCAAGATATTTATAGGATTAGATTGTAGATTGTAGTCTTGCAGCTTGTTTCTTTCAACTGCTATCATTTTTTTATCATCTTAGAGAAACGCTCTATGTATTTATACATTTTACTAATCTCTTCTTTTGCTCAGACTCAGAATAGTAGCTGCTACTCCAGCTCATATTCAGCTATCAGGGTTCTCATGTGTTCTATTGTAATAAAAAATACTGTACATCACAAGAAAATTTTCTACTTGTAGAAAATGAGAGTTGTACGGTAGATATGCTCCTTCTGAAAGAGTCCAAGAAGAGACAGCTGTAGCAGTCTACAAGTTGTCTTTCCATTAGATAGCAAAGCAAAGGCCCAGATGTTTTCCACATGAGAGTTCAATTTCCTACCAGCACACCTCTAAGGAAAGGAGTTTCATCCTTAACATCTCATAGACTGTCATTAGGATCCCTTTAAGTTGTAAAAACAGTGAAATGAGAAGTCTTTCATGTTGAGACAAATCTGATGATGAAAGTTAATAGCAAAAAGCTCATTTCTTCCCATAGAGGGTAGAATTATTCTCCAAGATCTCATGAGCACCCCCTCCACTTGTCATAGGGATGGAAGCTCCATTATTGCTATTGCTATAATCATATTGTTTAGAGACTGTTTATAGATGAGGCAGCCTTGTGGGTGTTACCTATTTCAACTGGAAGTAGAAGGCACTAACTAAATATATCTAGCTGGCTTGGAGGTGGGATTGAACTACATGAACCCCCTGGGTCACCTGAATCTGCTAAACTGAGAGCAGGAGCACGGAGAATGCAGAAGGGCCAGGAGGACAATGTGCAACTTTGAAATGCCGATCCCTCCATGTGTGTCCCTCAGAGCAGGGCTGGCACAGAGCATGGGTCCTTTTCCCCCTCCATCACAGCCTTTTCTCTGCGGTGCTTCCTACCTCTCCCACTCTGTTCATCCACCCATGAGCTTCCTCATCTCACTAAAGGCATTGCAAACTACATCCTTCAGCTTCACTCTTTACAGCACAGGAGCCTCTCTGCCATGATTCCTTACTATTTCACAGTCCCAAACTTGTCTAAGCAGTCCTGTCACACCACAGATTCAATCCTGCTTTCCAAGCACATTCTTGCCACACTTGACTGCTCCTCAGCTGCTTCTGCTCCTCTTTGCTTATTTCAAGAGCCAACAGAAGAGCTGGTTGAGAACTCCTGGGCTGATTAACATAGACACTACAAATATTCCAAGCTTAGGTACAGATTGACATGGATGGTCCCACCTGAGGTCGGAGATAAGATGATCCTCTGGAGATGTCTGCCACTGAAGCAATTTCTTGTCAGCTGGAAAGGCAATCTCAATATCTTGCTTCCCAAAAAGCTGCAAATGTCACCAAGCAAGAGAAATAAGCCTTCTGCACTGCATACTTCTACCATTACCCCTTACAAAACTTACAAGACTAGAGCTTGTGTTATGTCAAATCAATGTTTTCCTTGTGAACACAGAACAAATGCTCTAAATCATTAGTGATTTTTAAAATAAGCTGAATTCCATTTATTATATCAGTTCTTGTATCTTGCATTACTGACAATACCATAAGACAATTCACTAGATCAGAGTGTTGGCTGAGAGGGGAAAGGATTTTATCTTACAGTGCTACTGACAAGGGACTTAGAACACCAGGAGATATTTTGACAGAGTGTCCTGCTTCCTAACAAAGTTTAAAAGAATACCATTTAACTACAGGATACTTTCCTGTGATATAGTGGACTTATACTCGACTTTCAGGGCTTAATCCATCAGTGCAAATTCTGAGACAATTTCTCAGGTGCTGTGGACTAAATCTTTCTCTAAATAATGTTCAAGTAAATATGAAATAGTTCCTCTGCCGTCACCATTGGAAGTGTAACAGTAGCCACAAGAACAGGACAATTTTTCTTTTCCATGGAGTAAATATTAGAAGAAGCTATGGCAGCTGTGGAATTAGGTATTTCTAAATGCTTGGCAGGTATATGTGTGAAATACATTTCACTGTGGTATCATGAAGAGACATTACTAAAGGCACACATGGCTGGGAATTTCCTAATTCCCATTAAGATGTCAGGGAATTACTAAATTTTTGTTTGCAAATACAGAACCTGGCGTGAAGTCACAGACCTGTGTTATGTCACAGGTCTCAGCTCTACTGCTGACCATGGATAAAGAGAAGGGAGCAAAGAGGTCTGGGTCTGGAAGGTGTGAGTAACACTGGGGGGAAGTGCACCTTTCATGTTCTGAAAGATGGCATGAGCAGAAAGGAAGGACTTTGCTCCACCCAGCAGAGGCCCACACAAGTAGTGCAGAAAAAAACCAGTCCCTGAACTCCTGCACACAACCCTACTGCAGCCAGACAGACCTGAAAAAGCACAGCTGGATTTTTAATCTACACTAATTCCAACTTTGCAAAGGTCTTCTCTGTCTGACTACAGAGCTGAGCAATTTTTTCTGCTGCTGCTTTTATGCAGGGTTGCCTGGATACTCATCTCATTGAGGATCTGGCTGATTAAAGTGTGGCTGCAAGGTGGTGATTTCAAAACTCTGATCTGTCATCTAGATACAGAAATCCTTAGCAAAGAAAAACTGACTTTTCAAAAGCCTGCTTTATCCAAGTTACTTAGACACAGTTGTCCACAAGGAAGTTCGTTACAGATTTTTCCCTTATAAACATCCTCGGCATGCAGTGAGGTTCAGTGACTTCATGTCATTGTGCAAGGCAGAACATTTTGGGGCACAATGTAGTCCTATACTATGTCTTGCTCGTGTATAATACACAAGCTGATGGCTGCAGGTAAATTCCCTTCCCAGTGTGAGAACACCGCAGGCTAATCGGCGTGTTCTGAGCCTGTTTTCTCAGGGCTGTCCCAAGTTCCTCATTTGGTAGAATGCTAAGAAGCCACAATAAGCACACCAAATTCTAGCCAGATAGGAGAGGCACTGGATCTGTGTCTTTCCACATGCAGAGTTCAGAAACTTCCAAATTTCCTTCTTGGTTCATTTTTGTAGGCTGCTTTGCTTTTTCTGGAATAACGACGTATTCAGCAGTAAAAAGGACTAGAATTGGAATCAATAAATTAACAGAATGTCAGAAATTTAAACCCTGCAGGAAATTATCATCACATAAATGAAATAAATAAAGTTTCCATGCAAGTAAGACAAAGCATGATAAACATGGGATTTAAAATTTGTCAGGAAAGAGTTTTCCACAACATAAGAAATTTTCCTCTGTGCTGGGGGAGGAGGGTGGAGGATGGGGGAGGGAGGCTTTAAGAAAAGGAAATCCAAGAAGATGTATGAAGGACAGCATTTTTTCCAAAAAAATTTATTGCAGAGTTTATTTCTCAATTTTATGTTTAATGGAAATTTTTATCTCATATCTAGTAAATGTTTCCTGATCCAAAATTTGGCAGAATTATTTAATTATTGAGAAAATATTTGGTCTCCAGAAATGGAAATAAAAGTAGACTTAATAAGTGCTTCATGTCAGCTTACTTACAATTTGATGTGAAGAACTTAGATTTTTGTAATGTGGCTGGTTATCTAAATAGCATGCTTTTGCATTTTATTTTCTTTGGAATAATGAGAATATTAAATTAATTTCCCACAATAGCTAAAATTCTCTGACATCTTTAAAGGAATTTTTAAAAAATTATTTAATGAATTTTTTTAAATTTTTTTTATCATCTGTGACTTTTTGAAAGCTTTTGAATTTTTTTCCAGCACTCATTACTTAATTATGGCAAGGCAAATAAAAAGTTCTTCCACTTTTAGCAAATTTTAAGGTATTTTCCTTGCTTCTATGTAATTTAAAAATCCAGAATTGCTGCAAACCAGATTTTCCAAGGCTACCGATTTTCTAGTATTATTCAGCAATACCTAAAGTATGTTCATTGTTTTAACACATCACTGAAGAAAGATTTAAGGACATAGAAAAGATTTTGTTCAATTAAGTTTTAATTTCTTTTTTAACAACGAGATAGTACAACTCTATTGTTTGCATTAAGAAACAGTATCAGATTGAGTTTTTCATTTGTTCATTTCCAGTACTGTAACTTTTGCTTTTTTATAGCTATGATCTTTCCTTCCAAATAAAATTAATTATGTGAGCTATGAAGTTATGCTGAAGGCCCAGTCTTGCTTCTACCTCAGTTGGAAAAAGACCTAGATTTTGGAGTTTTCCTGTCACAATCCCCTTCATCCCAACCTAAGTAGCACCAGTTCTTCTCCTCAGGCAGAGCAACAAGTGAAGGGAATGACTAATGCCATCACAAGTCAAGGCAGAAGAGTAACAGAGCTCAGTTACTTGCTGGTTTTTGTTTGCCTTCAAATAATGTATAATAATCTCTTTTTTAATACTAGATACAAGAATATATTTGCTACCATGACTGATGATGTCAAGTGGAAATCTGGATGCTGAAAGTCAGGCACCTAAATAAGTTGGTTCCTTGTGGTATAAGTACATATACATCTTTTCTTTATGGACTGAACGGTCTTAGCAAGCTGTGCTACAGCAAGACACTGGGAGAATGTACACTTTGTTGCCTTTTAGGAGAGGTGACATAGCTCTTTTTTTTTTATTTCAATTAGCTATACTATTGAGATTAATCTCAGAACATGTTAGGCAAGGAGATGACAAAGACCTTTAAAGAAAACCAGAGAAAACCAAATTCATGACAGTACATGGCAATGGGACAAAACCTCCTATGCATATGGAACAGCATTTCACATTTATAGACCTTTAGGAGATTTTGACACAGGTGCCCTGATTTCACAACCCAGGGTACAAAAAAAGAGGTGACATGCGGGGGAAAAGAATAGCGTAATGAAGTGAAAGAACAATCTCATTCTTACAGCACTGAGTGATTGGTCTTAGTCAATCTTTGGGAAACTAAATATAGAAAAGTTCAAAGAGGATTAAATTTGCAGTAACTGAGGGTGTCTAAAGTGGTTATGAAATGAACACAAAGTTTAATTAATTCAATAGATGAAGAACTGCTTAATAACATAATTACTTGAATTTATTGCAGATATTTCATAATATGTGTGAAATGAACACTTTAACTCTGAAAATACTGAGATTCGTGATTCACTCCTTGCTATCAAATAGATGATTCACTTAATTATTAACAATTGTTATATTTTATTATTATTATTATATTCTATTATCATTATTCTGTAACTTTTAAATACATATGCCTCGATTTACATCTCTCAAACCAAGTCTCTCCATTTGTGAAAAAAAAAAAGAAAGATAAAAACTATTTACTTTCTAGAAATGCACGTAATACCTGGGTGATGCTGTGTGGGAGGGTATTATTTCAACTCTAAATTGTGCCTCTACACTACACTTACACAGGAATGGGAATAATGATATGATCATCACATCTTTTGCTGTGAGGTAGCAAAATTTAATTACCATAGAAAACTAAAAAAAATTTAACATTTTCTAAGTTCAACCAAAAAAAGGTGGCACAACTGGGTTCCCATGAGCTATGTTTTACTGTAAATACAGAAACATACATGCATGATATAAATCTCATGCTCTATCCAGTTTCTGGTTTCTTTTAAATACTGAACATAAGCAAAATATCATTGGCTCACAGACTCTTTAAAGTATAATATATTACTTTTTCTTTCTCTTAAATGGGTCAGGAGAATGTCAGAGTTACTATTGCTACTTCATTTCTGTTCATATCCTTGTTTCAGCATTATCTGCAGATCCCTGGTTCAGATCAGGTTCTCTCATTGTTGTTGAGGCTGTCAAAATAACAAAACATATTCTTCTTTTTCCTGAAGATCTATCATAACCAATAAGTTAATCATGCCATCAGAAGGAAGTTTGATGTTGAACAGCATTTTGTTAACTTAATGAAAGTTTATTTTAGAAGTTTGTCCTGGGGTTTTTGCACAGGTTTGCTACTACTAGTTTGCGATGCAGTTTCTTCCTCTCAAATTAGATGAAGAGACTAAACTGCGAGCTTTGAAGATCTGGATCATTGGAAGGTTTGGTATATGCAAAGAGAAACAGCTTCCTGAAGGATCAAGGACCTAAAATAAATTAAAGAGCACTTGATGTGATAAGTCGGATTTTACCCTGGCTATTTCATCTGTACTAATCAATAAACTTATTCCCTGCTTTCAAAAACCTTCGGGGGTAGATAAAAGAGATATTTATCTAGTTGCATTTTCAAAAGCACCTTAATGCCTAGTAACTTTAAAAATTTATTAGGTTACATTGAAGAAACATACATTCCATGGATTGAGTGGCAAGGCACATTAACATGTAGAGGTGCCTAAACTGAGCACTAACCTACATGTATCCTCCGAAAGAAAAGCTTTTAGGTAATGCCAACGATGGTTTTGCCTTCCTTTATTTAGAGAACTTGTCCATCTGATAATGGGTGTAGCTCTGCCTCCAGATCTAAATCCAAGAGCTTCTGGAGTTTGGGGAAATGGGAGTATCTGTATGTACTTTACTGATTGCAAGCCTAAAAATTGTTAGCAATTAGGATAGTTAGGATTAGTTAGGATAGCACCCTACTTTTTTTTGTTGTTGATGATGATGATATCAGTATTAGGTCAAACTATTATTATAATTAATCATCATGGATTTGTACATTGATGAGTCTTTTGACCTGGCCATTCTATCTTATGGCTGTTGTTCAGAAATCTTCAAGTAGGTGGGCAATGGATTTTTATCACTGAAAGTGAAAAGCCCAGATCATAATGCCACAGACTAGAACTACTCAGATGCCTGTGGTTTTAAGCCGCAGCTAAAATAACACACAAACTAAAAATACAATGCACAAAATGAAAACTGATGAAGTTGCTGACAGAGATGCATTTTAACATGTCATGAACTGAGCAACCAGTGTGATAGTGTGGATTTTCCACTGATAATCATGAGCTTTGAATCAGGCCTTGCTAACTTCCTGTCTGAGAAACTAACTTTTAAAAAGACAACAAAAAGGGCCTGAATGATCTCAACATACAAAAATGGTTTAACACAGAAATACATATGCTGTGTGGATCAAATTTCTTAGGCACTTAAAAGTTCCTTTCTCCCTTCTTACAGAGGAGCCATAATTCGGGTGAAAATGCTCAAAGGACAACTAGCTTTCATATGATTCCTGCTCACACAAGGCAAGGAAGAGCAGCAAGAGAAAGCCTTTACTCTTTGGTGGTGACAGATTCACAGAGAGACCAAAAATGCAGCAGCTAATGGCAATTCCTCCCAGAAAATTCCTCTACATCAGGGAAGTGGTGGTGCATCTTTCGTGTTTGGCACAGAGCTCTGATGCAGCAGGAACTACATCCAATTAAACAGCATTGCTTCTTAGCCCTTGCAGCAGGTTTGGTTTGTAAACCGGGCAGAGACATCAATTAAGTGTAGTAGTTTTAGTTTACACACATTTCCCTCTGTGAGATAAGGATTGGGAGAAATGCAAAGCAGGCTCAAAACTTTAAAGAATATAAAGAAAGCTTTATTAACAGAACTAAAAGAAAAAATAATAAGAGTCAGAATTAACCTTCAGAACACTTCTTCTCCCCTCCTAACCTCTTCTCTCCTTTCCCACTGACAACATAAAGAGACAAAACTTGGGATTTTCAGTCAGTTTACCACTTCTATAATAATCTTTCTTCAGTTCACTTAGGGAGAGGAGTCTCTTTGCCAGCCATGGAGACTTTTCCACAAGAAACAGTTCTCTTGAGGCTTCAATGTCACAGCGAGTCAGCTGCCCGGGAATGGAAATCTGATCGCAATGTGGAAGTCCCTTCCCTCGACTTATAGCCTTTCCCACAACTGTTTTGTGGGTTTCAACAGTTTTGTTGAAATTCCTGCGCTTCCGCACGGTTTAAATATGAAAAATCAGCGCCGGTCCCCCCGGTTACCTCTCCGAAAAGCTGGAAGCAAGAGAAAATTCCCACGCTTCCACACGGTTTAAATATGCAAAAATTGCAAAAACGCCATTGGCTAAGGAACTCATCCATCAACTCATTTTCAACCTACTACAACCTTAAACAAGGAAAATAGGTTTCAGCACAAAACCTATCACCTTCAAACTTAAAATATTCAATACTTTCTGGAGGAAAAAAAGTCTCAGTCATCTACTCCACACTTTTTAAGAGCAACAGCTGATAAATACTTATCTCCTATAAATAGCATAATTACCAAATAAGTCAAGGATGTTTAAAAAGATCAGTAATAACTTCTTGAATAAAAGACTTCATATATTCAGTTTTTAAAACCAGTTCTCAATCCATTATCATCAAGATTAATCAACTAATATTCGGATATGAAGAAATACTAAGGAGTCATAATTGCACAATGTTAATCAAAGACAGGAAGAGTGATGAGAAAATAAAATAAAGGAAGCATGGTTTTGTCAGATTTTTTGCCAGACATTTGTGCATACCAATTTTCATTTGCCTGTGTAACCTGACTGAGCATGTGAGGAATGATTTCAAATTATAAATCAACAGTAATGTCAAAGAATTAACAATTACTTAAAATAAATCTCAAAAAATTGCTTTTGAATGACTTTTCCACAAAAAAAAATTGGACAAACATGCTCTCTCAATTCAGGTTACATTAAGTCTCTGATATTCACCACCATATTTTAGATCAATGAATATCTTTTTGTTTCTGTAAGAGGAAATCACTTCTTGTATTTAGGAGGTGGCAAAGATTTAAATTTTTTTTTAAAAGCCTCTCCATTTTTTTTCCTATCCATTTTGAAATATAACTGTTATCCCACATGGATTCTGAGTTAAAAGATGAACTTTGGAGGCACCTACCAAAGCAGAGCATCTGAGAAAATGTGCTAGATGTTGTCCTTGAAGCCTTGATCCAGAAAAGCTAGGTTCAAGAAAGGCAGATTATCTTGCTGAATAAATAAGCCAAATATGACAGCAATTATTCAACATTTCTTAAATAAATCCAAATACTGGAAAAGAACAAGTCTCAAATATATTAATCTTCTGCAAAAAAAAAAAAAGAATAAATGTCATAACAAAAGGAATTCCAGTGCTTCCAACTGTTAATATATTTTGCTCATCTAATTCCAGTACCATTTTTCATAGTTTTTATTATATATTTCATCATGGCTTCGTTGCAGGGAGCATTCTCATGTCAGCTGCTTTTATGAAGTATTCTGTTTCACTGACATCTACTCTCCCATCTCAGATCAGTTGAGAGTATGAGTAACTTAAAATATTGACAATGAACAAAGATATTGAAATGTACTATCAATGTTTTTCTTATAGCTGATTTCAGTAATTTTCCTCAGAAGAATGTCAATAATCTACCTGAACATTAAACGTCACCTGACTGGCATTTTCAAGTCCAGAGGAAAATAAATGTTCCTCTGTTTAACAGCAAAATATGAAGTCTGAGATGTACTTTCTAGTACATCACTATCCTGTAAAATAACTAGAACCATGTTAAACCAAACTTGAGATTCGCACCTCGACTAATTGTGAATATACTTTGAGCTTGTAAATATGCTCTGGGAGAAGTAGGTTGACTGGGCAGTCTCTGAGTTTTGAATTTTAACTCACCTTGGTTACAGATAAATTTTGGTATTTTACATTACCTAGTCACCTAGATGATCAGATCAGAGGCATCGTAAGGAGTCTGAGTACTAACCCACGCTTCCCTCTGACAGAAACCATCACCAATAACAATGACCTGTGTTTGAGTCTTAGTCTGTCAGGGAAAGGCTGCAGCAAAAACTTCAGTATTTGAGAAGACTGGGCATACCTATTGCCTGTTCTTGGATGGAATTTTTTGCATGCTTAAAGGCAGGTGTTTAAATATTTTGTTGATCTGGCAACTGCAGATAATAATTTTCTGGAATTATCTTCCAAGTTTCGTGAATGACAACCAGTAGAGAATTTTTTTTTTCTGTCACTGATTTTTGCTAGTGGATGTTTTCTTTTTTCTTTGCCACAGCTATCTGCTGAACATTTTGTGAAAACAATGCCTAGTTTCTAAATGTTCATACTTTAGTCCCTTCATTACGGACATTCCAAAATAAAATTCTGGAACTGAAGAGCACCATTTTTTGGTTTCCATTTCCAAGTTTCTGAGCAGTTCTGAAGCATATTCTTTTGTATATTCAAAACTAGGCTATCAAAATATAATGCCAATTTAAGCCACAACCATTATTTATATTAGTGGTGAAGGAGGGAAAACGTAGTGGTAAATTAATCTTTGTACAGCAAAGAACTCCTTAAAAAGGTTTTCAGCATGCATAGTAATGAACTATTGCTATCTCTCTGCAACAGACATCTTTAAATAACTATGTCCAAAGTTGTTTAAAATCCTTTTCCTAGAATTTCAGTTTCAGTAATGCAAGGAAGACTGATTCCTCACTTATAACGCTGATCAACACAAGCCTCCTTTTTTATCTTCTTCTTAATATAGGGAACTCATGAACCAGCTATGACTTTTACATGCCTTCCCTCTGACCTTCCCACAGATAATCATAATAACACTGGGCTGCCGAGAATCAATCAGTTTTCATAAAGGCAGCAGCCTTCAGATTAATCTCATATTATTAATTCTGCAAGTTAAAAAGACAAGCAGAAAAACAAGATGGCTCTCAGTGCTATTTACTTCCCTAAAAATATTTCTTGTGGATAATAAACAAACAAATTTCCAATCTGGTGAAGCTGTAAATTTGCAGCCTTCATGAAAATTAATTTAAATGGATGTGACTGTGAGGTTGGGATTGTAAAGATTAGGGAGACTCCTGTAGTTATAATTGCCTGTTCAGTTCATCTGCTGCTCTGTCACTCAAGAGTGGCACAGCTGCATTAACAACTCTAATCATAATCTAATTCTCAGATCAAATTCCCATCTTCAATATATCCTTTAATAAAGCTTCCATACCCCATCTTTTAGCCTTAATTATTGCTTCCTGTCTCCCCTGACAACCAAATTAAAAGGTACATGCAGCAGTTCTACAATAAAAAAATAGCACAGATACAACAACTGTACTACAAATTCACACTAACCTTGTGAAGGTTGGATGGCTTGTGATAACTAGATTTTTTACTGATAGCACAAGCACTAGAAGATAAGAAATACAATTTTATAATCATGTATTGATTTTTCTTTTTTTTCCTGCTAATATGGAAAATTACCTGGGCCAGTTTTTAGATTAGCAAAGCGAGAAAAGACAATTTTATAGGAAAACTGTCTCGATCCCAACATGTAAACTGTTTTACTTCTTAAACTTGGAGCTCTTGACATGTCAGTTGTTGACAGTAGACACTGTAGTAGTTAAAGCTAAATCCCTTCCAAGAACTGAGATGCCAAGTCATCAAGATACTTAATCACAAAATCCTTTTGGTATATTATTAATGTCAAGACAATAAAACTGTTAACATGTTTAAAGTTAGTAAGTATCAAAGTACTTTTTGAGCAGGAGCCCCTGACTGATTCAGTGCCTTGTCCATGCAGGATTCTGTTCTGTCTGTTGTACTCTGCAAATGAGGATTTCAATAAGAGACTTAAGCTGTCGTCTATGCAAATATAACAAGATGGCACATCCACATTTCTGAGCTAGAAATCTATTTCCCTGAAACTTTAATAATGGAGTAGTGCAATCACGGGTAAATTGGGAAAATGATCAAAAATTTAACATGGCTGGACATCTATGGTCAACAAAAGAGAAGACAATTGTCAGCATCAGTAATGGAGAAAAGGATTAATCAATTATCAAAATATTTCAGCTAAGGTAGGCTGGTTTTAAATAAAAGAGCACACTATAGTGTTGAGATGGTTTAAAAATGTAGCCCTGGATTTCAAGGGCAGTAAGCAAAGGCTTCAGGAAATGGTTTCATAGATAAGAGAGACCTGCAAGAATGCCAAAACTTTAAACATGGCAGATTTTAATTATCCTGATACCGGTATTGATTTGGATAAGAACTGTTTCAGGGCTAAAGAGACAAATGTGTTTGAGAAAGTAGCAAAGGATTTATTTTCCAAGCAACGTGCTGACTAGTTTTAGTGTCTTGGGGCTATCTTAGGAGTGAATGGATCTTGAATACACCAGGACGCTGGGGACAATTTAGTGTAGGCAATGAATCTGAAACAGAAAGTTCAGAAGAATGAAAATGGTTTATCATTTAAAAGGATACAGACTAAAGAACTCTGACCCAGAAAGGAATGTGTTTAGTCATTCTCTCTTAGGATATCTAAAAGTGAGAAATGAAAAGTGTTGCATAATGTTTTAGGTCAGTTCTGAAAAGGAAGAGATTTTTTTCTTGTACCTAGATTTCTGTTGTCACATACCAACCTTAAACAAATGATGTGAGACACTTCAATATTTAAAATTCCTTTTGTACTGGATCAGACATTTCTGGTGGCCTTGGAGATTCCCATCAGTTTTGCACCTGGTGAAATTTTGGACTTCTCACTGATCAACAAAAAAAAAATTCTCCTTTTCCTTTATCTTCATTTTTTGAGACTTGAAGGATGACACTACTGAAGTACACAATCCACTTAAAGAAGAAAACACATAAGACAGACGTAGATACGTTATTTTTAAATATTAAACTGAAGCCAATAACTCTAATTTCTTTTGTATTTGGTGGTTTTATGATCACCGAGGTCTTGTCAGACATGAAGCTGTCATGCTGTACCAGGGTCAGTATTTGTCAAAGGTCTTTTACAAACCTTCCTAAAATCCTAAGCCCTCTCTTTCTGTAACATTTATTTGATGGCAATAATTATCATACAGTTTCTTCCATCCTTTTAATGTGTTAGTCTTTACAACGCTCTGTGGATGCAGGAATGTGTTACTATTCCCACCTTTTGCTTTGAAAACAGAAACAAACAAAAAAAGGAGATGTGATTCATCTCCACTTGTCAAGTAGAAGCATAGTTTCAGAGGAGTCTATAAAGTCTCTTAATGGTCAATGAAGAGAGAGCAATTGCCTTCAGAGGGCAGCTCCAATTATCTCACAATAGCACTTGAGGTGAGCCACTGGAGAGAGCTCTAGAGTCCCCTGCGTGGGAACTGCATGTATTCCAGCACTGGATCCCGTGTTCCAGAGCTGAGCAATAGCAACCTGTGCAACCCACTGGGTTCCCATTAGAAAGTGCTACACTGGTGTCATCCCAGGAGTAAGAGCTGCACTGTCCCTTTCCACTGCTTGGAAACCTTCACCAGGGTGGGATGGGGGAGGGGGATCAGGGGCTTTTCTGAACAGTGAAGAATTACACCTTATATTTTTTCCTGTAGAAGCAAATCACAACCATTTTGTCCTTAATGTGGTTCAGCTGGGACTCTATTTATTCATAAAAACAAAGAATTAGCTGGAGACCAATGTCAGGACAGTAAGGGGACTTTCTCTGGGCTCAGTATCAGATTTTTCCCTCTGCCAATAGGGTCTTGAATTTAAAGAAATTTCCCAATCTGAGAGATTGATATCCTTATGACAAAATATTGGCTATTCTGACATGAAAGGCTAAACATAATTTTTCTTTTTTAGATAAATTCTTTGGCTCAGAGAAATACCTAGAGCTGAAACTTTCTTTGAAATCAGCTTTACATTTTGCTGAAACAGCATTTTTTAAAGAAAAATATAAGTGTCTGAATAACTCCTTAAAAGCTCTGCTCTACAAATTTTGTATTAAAGCTACACTTATAACTACAGGAACTATTGGATGCTTCAAAAGTTTAAGGAAAGTGGTATGGTTCAGTACCCAGAATGCAAAAGACTTATCTGTGCTACCCACATTTCTTGTGTTAGCAAAATCAGAGTACAAATTCAGTGAGAAAAGTCTTTTATCAAGGTTTCTGACACTCATTGTTCTGTTGTTTTTCTTTCTTGCACTTTTTCCTTGGGATTTTTCCTTGGGAATGGTACTAGAGCAGATTTGTTCACAAATGTATAAGGGTTTGGCTCTAGGAGAACTAAAAGATGTGGGTTTTTTATCTTTTCACCTCTTCAACAACTTCCTACCCTATAAAAGCATGAAAGTATGTCTGTAGTATTCTTATACCTATTAGGACAGATGGACATCCTTCCTGGCTTCAGTTCCTTCCTGTTCTTTCTCAGCCTCCACTTAAAATTGTAAAAGACGTTTCCCTGTTACTCACGGCAGGTGAAGTCCCACCAGCTAGCACAAGTTTTGAACAACTACGCCAATACAGACAGTGAGGTAAGCTCTATGTAAAATTTCAAATGCAAATAATCAATTAATTTATATTTTATCAGTCACCCCCAAGGGTTATTGACCTAAGAAAAGAGGGGAAGCATGTATTTATTTTGGCAAACTCTCACTACCTGCATGTCTATCTGTAAGCACAGAAATAAAGAAAATAACAGTATTTTCCACTGTGTATCCTTTAAGAAAACTTTGGAATTAATAACTAAAAGATACCTGTAGAGAGCTTCTGAACATATCCACATGAACACATTTACAGGCCTAGAGCATCTTACTGATAGAAACTATCAATATGCATATCTTGCATCCAGGCAAGGCATGGGGCAATCAAACAGCCTTTCAGTCTACGTTCAGTACAGTCTACACTCTTTCCCAGATCCAGTGCCCCCTCTGTGTCTGGAGGACTTCATATTCTAGAAGCTGCATACGTATTGCTGAGCTTGTAATTCCTTGTCTTACTTTGAACTTAACATTTCCTTATTAGCAATGATTGCTCTGAGTGTCCTATTAACATTATACTTTACAAAGGAACAAGTGTTAATAAAGATAAAGAAACTTGCTAAGAGGTTTAAGAAAATAAGTTATACCAATTCCGCCTTGATTTCACTATTTATTTTCTCTGCTCCCATTAAGCAACATCTATACATTTCTTTCTTATTGCCCTATTTTTTGTACTTTTATGTACTTATAAAATGAAGCAGAGTTTAGAGCCACACATTAGAGACAGGTTTGGTTTTGTCCTGCTGTCTTCTGGTTGCATATTTGCCCTGCTTCAGGTGGGTGGAGGCAAGTGTTCCTACATAAACTTACAAATTAACTACCTTATAGTTTATCTATTCTCCTGAAAGGCTGTAGATATCAACCCAGTGTTCTTCAGGTGGAAAAGATCTGTGTAAATTTGAAAGCCCTCTAAAGTATTACATGAATTATCAGAGAACTAATTTGTGTTTCAGAGTCAGAGAAACGTCCTCCATTTTTAAATTGTTTCTGTGTATTCATGGATGTGGGTGCTTCATAAGCTCCTGCTGGAAATGCTCACCCACCTGGCCAAGCTGGAGCCCTTATAACAGGAGCTGGAGGCCAGGAAAGGTCGTATCCGATGACTGGTCACTGGAGGGCCCTGTGACCCTGGCCCTGGCACAACATCTGGCCAGCCTGGCTGAGCTGTGGAACCAGGTACACGAGCCCATGTATTTAAGTAAGGCAAATTACTTCATGCACACAATGGACATATTCAAATGATGAATTTGTCAATGCCTTTAGAAAAGAATCATATTTTCAAAAAAAAATGAAAGAACCATTCATGGTGTGAGACCAAGGATTCATGATCTATAAGATTTAAAGCATCTCAGAAGCCAGCTTTAAATGACCCAAGTAAC
Organism: Oriolus oriolus; assembly: GCA_013400235.1. Classification (NCBI taxonomy): domain Eukaryota; kingdom Metazoa; phylum Chordata; class Aves; order Passeriformes; family Corvidae; genus Oriolus; species Oriolus oriolus. Next base: position 164,881 of record VXBT01002720.1, read on the forward strand.
AGCAAGTTACCCCTCACTAAGTTCCCAAGTCCCCATATAGTTATTTTTCTTTGCTTATTTTATTTTTAAAATATTTCATGCTTTCTTTGTTTTGTTTGTGAAGATGATTTATTCCTCTATTCTCTTCTAGATCTCTCCTACCTCCCATGCTCTGTCTGCAATGAGCTGTCCCCACTGGTGCATCCACAGCTAATTGCATTTTTTTTTGTTCAATTAGAGGTAATTTTTGCCTGTGAAGAAGGCTTTCTTCTAGCATGAACTGCATCCAAAGGAAAATAAACTGCTTGTCTTCAGGTACTATTATTATAGAACATATGTTTTGCACTGTGACAGGGTTTATTTACAGTTCCCTGATACACTGAATGTCCTGATGACAGATCAATAAAAGGATGTCCATCTGATTATTTCTGTTCTGATAACAATAACTATATTTTACTTCTCTGCACTTGAAAAAGCATTGTTTGCATTCCTGTTCTTGTAGGTAAGTATATTCAATAGCTGCCTGGTAGTTCCATAAGCCTATGCTAAAATATGATACTCTTTATTTTTGAACTTAAAACCTTGTCCTCTTTATTCTGTCATTTTCAATAAACCACCCATAGTCTGCCTTGTTTGCCAGTGAATAAAAATGTGTGGTTCAATTACAGGAGCTGATGCTCTGAAGGTTAAATCACATCACTGCATCTCCTGTACTCTGTGCAAGGAAAGACTTTGACTGACCAAGTCTTTCACATTAACAATGATACTCTATGTTGAGTATAACATCTTGGAATGAAAATGAGGATTTGGATTCCCCTGTTTAATCTTTTTAGCATTATAATTTTAAGGTTTCATAATTTTTTCAAACACATTTATAGCCACAAGTATTACTTTAGAGAATAATCCCGTGGCTACAGCCTTGATTCCCTGAGTTTACAAATGAGTGTTATGCTTAAAATGGTTTCCATGCTGAGGTGTGAAAGGTGGCATTTTCTTATAATAGTATTTACTATTCTCAGTACTAGTTTCTAAATGTGAATGAATATTATCCCTTTAAATAAGTTTTTCCAGAGCTCTTTTTTCCCCCTATATTTTGTATCAGAAAATCTGGCAGAAGAAGCTCTTTCAGGAATTAATATGTCTACAATCACCAACCCTATTGTAGCAGCCTAATTCTTTTTAAATTATTCAAAACAGTTTTTGACACCTCTTTTACTTCATAGTCCCTCAGTATAGGACACAAACAACAGCTATAATTGCAGATGCATGTTTATGCCTTAATGGGGTCATCTTCCATGACTATTTCATGCTATGTATATTTCTAAAGCATGGCTCGAATGAGGAGAAGCATATGAAAGTAATTTGGCTTGTAATTTTGGGCAGAACACAAATGTAATGATTGTGAATGTCTGTATTCCATTTTTCACTTTCTATCTATTCAGATTTGTACCTTATGCAAAGATGACCTCAAGTAGCAATTCTCCAGAACTCTCTTTTAGTCATCCTTGGCTTTTTATCTAACCTCTTTTCACGTGTGACAATTGTTTCCTGTGTGGCTATTAGTAATGGAAATAAACCTCTCTTTCACTGACTTGAGCTTTGTCCCAGCACATAGAAGGTTAGCAATGCAGCCTTACTCAGTTTCTGCAAACTGCTTTTGAAAACTGTAGTCTGCCCCACATATTTGTCAGCTGTGCCTGGTGTTTCTTTTAAATGTCTAATTTTTTCATAACTAGTCAGGCTATTTCTTTCTTTTGTCTTCTCTGCATTTTCAAGATCAAGATACCTATTGTATTTCTATTTTTTCCACTTTATTGTGTTTCATATAATAGGTGTGAAATGAGGGGGTTTTTTTCCTCTAATTAATATATTGCTTACATTTTCCTTGTTCAACTCCTTGTTATATTTTTAGCTGTCATTAATGTGGGTTGTGGAAAGACCTCCTGAGAAAAAAAGAACAGTACAATTTGATAAAAGCTCATGCTGATATTTAGATACTCCTTGACTTCAGGAGAGAAAGACTTAACAGCAAAAACCAAAAAATGGTTAATTACATTTGCCTCTTGATTTCTTTGGAAGCAGAGCAATCTTAATTTCCAAGGGTAATGCAATGGGGGTGATGGGACTTAATGTCTCTGACAGCTATTGAACCATTGGAGCAAAAAAGTGCCTTCAGGACATCAGAGCTGAGGATGTCTTTGTTGGAAAAATCCATGAGTCTTTTGACCACCCACAACAAAAGCAGGTCTAGCATGCACATAGAGACCAGGATGAATTTGCCTTCCCATGTAGCTAAGAGGTGAGAACCATTCCTGCAGCTGTTGTGTATCTTCCCACCCTTTTTTCCCCATGACTCCTGGCTGCCCCAAAAAAATGTGTTTGCAGGACTTCACATCATGAACTGGTGTAAAAGATTTTCTAAACACTGACAAAATGGCCTTGTGTTAGACTTAGCTCCTTTTCTTTCTGTTTCAAAGGGACCTTTAGTTTTGCTGTTCAACAGCCTGAGACAGGAGTGCAGGACGCAGACTCAGAATTTCATAGTTACGTTCCAAGCATAAATCAGCTAAAGAAAACTGTGTTATTGCCTTACAGAAAGTGCAGCGTAGGGCAAGACAAATGAAACTGAGTCTGAACAACAGATTCTGTGCAGCAGATTTACTATAAATCATGTGCAAAGGTTAAGGAATTTGGCTTGTTTTCCCCCTCGAAGAAAAAGGAAAGTTTGAGATGAATAGAAAACAATTTTGAATCTATCAGAAGGATTGATAAAACTGCTAACATCACTTCCTTATGAATACTGGGATAAGGGATTCAAATAAAAACTGGGGGACACAATCTAGTCATTTCAAAAATTTTCATAAATAGTGTAAATACTTCCGTGGCACATGAAATAAAATGACCTGATAGAAAGAAGAAATAAGTCCATAATACTCTTTTTTCCCTGACTTCTGTGTACTTTGTAATCAAGTCCTTAGATGCCAGGAAGGCAATATCTTTGAAGAGCAGCAGTAAATTATAAAGACATTTCTCACCTTATTCCAAGTATGCCATGTATTTACATTTCTCATTTTAAGATCATGTTGCAATCTTTCCTGTACCACTAGGGTAAGAACATAAAAAATGGATCAGAAATGGACTGACAGCTCCTTGGATTCTGCATATATTTGGGACGATTGCAGAATGACCTCAGCTCTGAATTAGCACATGATCTGGAAGATATCTGAAGGTATAAAATTGAAGAATGCTAAATTCTTAGGGAGATCATAGAGTGGATTCTAGATTTTCACATCATTTAGTGCTTCATCCCACAATTAGACTGACTGCAGAGGTGTTATTTAAATCAATAAAATGCTCTGTAGCAAGAGGAAGAACAGTATAACAGTACCATTCAATATGAGATCATGCTGCTGTTCAGATACCCCTTAACTTCACCAAAGAAAAGACTTAATAGTAAAAAACCAAACTTATATCTCATTTGTCTAATAAATAAAGGGCACTGTGAAGGTTGATAACCTCAGAGCACAATCTTTCTTCCCATTATTTAAACATTCTAAATTCAGATTTTTCCTCAAAATAAATTTTCCTTATTTTTTGTCCCTCTTCTGCTTATTTTTTCTCTTTCAAGGAAGAATTGAAGAGCTGGTGATGGCCCAGGTTTCATGACAATCTACCAAATTCACATACAAATAAGACAAAAAGTATGTAAAATTCAGCAACTTCCACTCTCAACTTTCTAAGATATATACTACAAATAAAAACGATAAAAATTTATTTGGGGTAAAGGAAAATGCTTCAGCAGTATCCTTATCCTTCTCTCAAAGTGGATTCTTTGAGTGCACAGTGGACACAGCTGTAACAGAGTTTGAAGCACTACCTGTATTATTTCATTAGTCAATTATCAGCAAGATTTAGAGTTTCTCTTTACAACACAAGCCATGTATGTTGCCATATTCAAAACTGAACTTACAGAAGTGTGTTGTTATTTGTTTGCCTAAAATTATTTCCAAAATCCACGACCATAGTCCTTGTCTGTGGTTTGATGAGACCCAGAGCTTTTCTTGCCTTGTAGGAAGTACAGCTTGAAGGGGAAAGAAAGGCTCAGAGCATCAAACACTGCCAGGAATCCAGCACCACTAGTTTTAAGAGGAAAATGTTCCTGACAAGTAATGAAAGTACTTAGCAGCTGATGTCTTGGAGGAAAACGGGGCTCCTGAGGGTCAGCTGAGCTGTCTGACCCTCTAGGCAAGCTTTTTCTGAGCAGAGCCACGTACTTTGGCTGCAGGACTGATGTCCTGATGTCTGTGGCTGTGTGCAGGGAAGGGTGATGAATTGGAAGGGAACCAAAGCCCCCTGCACTGTTTATCTGCAAGCCAAGACACTGCCCTCAAGATCACAGTCAAAAGTTCTGTCAGTTTAAGAAAGGACACAACTGTTTTTATTTCTCTAGTATTTTAAATTTTGGGGAGGGTGTTTTTGGTGGTTTTGTTGTTGGGGGGGTGGGGTTTTTTGGTGGTTTTGGTGTTGTTTTTTGTTTTCTGTAACAGAACCTTTCTTTGTGGACTGGAGAATATTTCTTCTCCTTCTGGACAAAACTAGACATAAATGGCTTTAAGGCAATGCTGCCAACATTTATGGATATCCTGCAGCTCCCAGAATATTACCCACCGTGTTTATAATGTCACTTGTGCAAACATACTACCCATATGAGCACATTTTCAGTAGTGTAAATCAATTTAGAAACTCACTGTGCATTTATGTAAAGCCCAGTTCATATAGGAGGAGCTATAAACACTTGTCTCAGTTTCATCACAGCACAGCGACTTTGTTCCCTGGGATGCTCATTTTCCTTTGGCCTTCCACATAATACCAAACAAGTGAAAATCCTGTCAGTATGTGGTTGCCTTGCCCTTTCCTGGAACTGTCAGATTTGTACTTCAGTAACAGTCAACAGGGTGTTACTCTTTTCAAGTAAAAGAAAAACCAAATCTATTTGACACCACAAGATATGACCCACTGCTTTAATTAGCATTTTTTGCAGACTAGAATCTGAAATGATAGCAAAAAAAATCCGTTTTCATGCTATTTGAAAATTAACTAAGCAATTTTGCTTGTATAGTGTTGCAGAAATTTGTAAACTAATATGATCACTTTAATTTGCTTTCTAAATAGAATCAAAAAAATTAGCTTTCTGAAATCTATAAACTAAATGGAGTGAAGAAGCATAATTTTATGTAGATCCTGTCAAGATATACCCAGAACACAAAAATATCAATAACTCAGGGAATTCTAAACAGCTTGCAAAATCTTCTGATGTTTTGCACTGACAAAGCTAGATTTAACACAGCCATGAGAGCAGAGATGGTATCAGTAGGACATACCATGTTATCATCTCCCTGCTCTCCTGAAGGCATCAAATATACGTCATTTATTATATATCCCATCAGAACACAAATTTGAGAAGTTGTTCACCTGTTTGCTGGTGGCCTTCTGTTAAAATGCTCAGCTGAACTGGTCCACTTGCTGCCCTTAAACAGGCACCTGAATCCTTATTCAGCTGCAACTTCTCAGTTATTGTCTCAAACACTGTGAGAGGGTGTGAAGAGGTGTCATTGCTTTGTCTCGGCAGAGATGGTGTCTTTTTTGTCTTTGTGTTTAATTTAAGCTAAGGTAATAAACCTTGTCAGGACCCCTTTATTCAATATTCCCTGTTGAAAAATACGTCTTCAGACAGGAAACTATTTCCCAAAAAACAAATTAAGAAAACTGTAATGATTCTTATATTGGGATGATGTAGCCTTTAGTGGGTGAGCAAACTAATTGCACCACCCTGATCATGTTTTTCTTGTAGGCAGGTGGGGGACATTTCCAATACCCATCAGCCTCTGTCTTCAGTATTGTCTTTATTCATGTTCTGACATGTAAAATATGTTTTCTGTTCTGGGGTGGGGTATGGTATTGTGACATGCTGCCAAATATTGTCAATCCAAAGAAAGGGATAAATTCTGGGCTAGTGGATCTTGTGTCCCACTGAGGTAGCATCAATTAAACACACAAATTATTTATATATTTTTAATAATGACTTTAGTATCTTGTCAGTCTGGTGTTTTCTGAGAAAAGATGATTTTAGTCCTCAAAGCAAGGTTGCTGCTCTTATTACATCTAAATATTTGTATAAGTACAATTATTCAGAGCAATAGCTACAAGTAACTTGATGGGCCAGTTGATTTTGCCCATCCCCTGGTATTTTCTTGCAGTCTGCATGATTGATTACAGGAAGTGCCTGCTGAGATCCTCCACTTCTTTCACATTTTTAGTGACTGGTTCTAAAGTCCTCTTTTCCTTATGGTGACTGATATTTTCTAAACACTAACTACTAAATCTAAGATGCTTTTCACCATTAGAGACAGCTTCAAAACTACAGTCTGCAGTTTTAGTCTTTTTGATTTTGTAAAGTGCCATCTGGAATTGAGAAAAAGCTATTTCATAATGGCCACAATGATTTATGAGGTGAAAAACCTCCAGAATTCAAAATCAAGGCATGCATACCTGCTTTTAACATATATGAAAAGATAATTGCAGCATCTGATGTGTCCATAATTCCTAACAGATCTTCCAACAAGGAATTTGAGCAGGTTCTTAGCTGTAAAATGGCGCAGGAAAGCTTTTCCTATGCAATTTATTGAAAAATTGATTTGTCTTAACATATCACAAACATACTTTCGAGAAGGAACAAAAAGCTAAGATTACAAGTGTTTGAACTTATTTGAATAATCAAGAATCATTTAAAAAAACTTGTTTTTCTGCTGATTGTAGGAGAGTTTGAGTCACTGAGATATCCTTACAAAATAGCTAATATTTTGAAATTTTTTAATGTATTTTACTTTGAGAATATCAGTTAATTTTTTTTTTTCAGTTAGCAATAATTATGACTGTTGAGTAACATTACACATGCTCCCTATCTCACTGACCTAGGGAATCCAAAATACATTTGAGAGGTATTTATTTGCAAGCTTCTACTTTCTAGTTCCTGCAATGCCTGAGCCAGACCTTTGCTGTAAACTAACACAACTCTAGTGAAGCTCTGTGTGTCTTTCTGTCAACTGGTGACCCACACTGTGTTTATTTTAATCTATTTTAAGCCAGCTCTTGGAGCAAGACTATAAATATTGCAAACGGATCAAGCAGCACTACATTCTGCGTAAACATACACACACACATGAACTTCATGCATTAAACTTTTATGCCTCCAAAAATCATTCTGAAGTCTCTTATCAGTCTTTCTGGATGTTTCCACCACCAAATTAGCACAGTGGCTGTGGCTGGCAGCCACTCTCCCGCAGAGTAAAGTGTCACCCTATGTCACAGCCCGTGCAGCAGAGCATACTGAGCGCTCCTCCAGTAAGCTGGATGATGAACTGGAAGTGCCATTTCAGATAAGCATCCAAAAGTTCCAGATGCAGGCTTAGCCTGGGAGCAGGTGACTATTCCAGTACAAGCCTGGAGCAGGTGTAGGTGGCTGTGGGTAAAGGGGAGTGTCAGGCAGCTGCTTGGAGCTGCTTGGAGATGTGGCCCCTGAGGAAAAGGACCTTACCCCAGCTGACTGCAGCCCTGTCCCACAGCGTGTGAGGAAAGCAGGCATGGGAGCACCCCTGGAGCACTGTTTGGAATCATCTTGTCCTGTTACTCCTTCTTCACCAACCCAGTCATAGCTGACATTCTTGATAGCATGTTAATGTTCACACCTAAGGAACGGCCATACACAGGAGATGGACAGCCCTGTAAAAGCCTGCGCTGGTCAGACCTGATAAAAGGAGTCAGGGAGTTTTCTCACTGAAGGTGTTGCTGCAATGAAAATCAGGTTGGTTTGTAGGTTCCAGCTAGAGGAGGTCCTTGCAAAGCAAGTGGTCTTGGTAGCCACATAAATGGATGCTCTGCCACTGTTCTATGCAGAAATATCCAAGAGGACAGAGGCCTGGATATCTTTCTTACTTCTTAGATAATGATCAAGCAGCAGTAAAGCAGCAGAGTCTGGGAGTTTCAATTGACAACAGGCTGTTTATAAATGAATGGTATAAGGGGCTCAAAGAAAGATAAAACTCACTCTCAGGAACAGAAGGTATACAGGGTAACTGTTCTGTTCTACTCAGCCACTGAAACATTATGCCTGCTTTTGGGAAGAACACTTTAACAAAAACTGTAGAAAAAATTTTCAAAATCCAGGATCAGGGAGAAAAAAACTTATAAAGAAAATATTAATTTAATTGCTAGCAATAGAGAATACAGGAAGAGAAGGGGGATTTAAAAATGCTTCTAAGAGAGACTGAAATTAAAATCTCTTGCTATGTGTGATATTTGTCTGGAACTTTTTGTGGATTCTGTTGATTTCCGTCCAAAATAATGATTAGACAGTAAACATCAAATAAGAGGCATTTTTAATATGCTATTTTCATATTAAATTCAATAAAATCTAGGATTTTTAGCCATAAGGCTTGGTCTTTCATAGCGCTTGATTTTAGACTTACACAATTTACGGAGATTGCAAATTAAAATTATTTTAAATTTTTCACTTTATTTTAAATCTGAAAAGTCTATTTTTCTCTTTCTTCTTTCTCTTCTTCTGCTTCTTCCTGTTTTGTATTTGGGGTTTTTTTTTTTTTTTTGGAGGGGGGGAGAGGGGAAGGGGGCTGTGGAGTTGTTTTTTGCCAAATCAACTCTGTTTAGAATTTATGAATTTTCCAAGAAGAGCAAGCCTGCTCTCATTGACTGTGTAGGTAAAAATACCAGAATAAGCAGCTTTATAAAATACTAGAAATAGTTTTAAATTGATTGTCTATTCTTTTACATCAAAATTAAGGAAAATACTTATTTTAAACTACAGAGACCAAATAACACTTGTAAAGACCCAGAAATTCATAACATCTGTTTCCTACAATGCCTGAGATTATTTGCTTCACAGGTTTACTAATAAAACCAGCCAAACCAGGCTGTTTTGTTCAGTTCCTGACGTGTAAGATCTGGCTAAACCTGACCTGTATATTTAAATTGCTTTTACTTTTGAGGACTTATTTGTGCTGCTATATGCTTCATTTCTTAATATCTCATTTGAATACTTTTACATAAAACAGAACTTTTACCAAGCTATCTGATCTTAAAGTAAAAGGCAGCTCCCTGAATGTACTATCTAGAGCCGTTTGACACGAGCTCAGGTTCTGAGACGTGCAGCGAGCTCTGCTGCATGTGCTACTGTAGTGAAATACAGAAGAGCTGCAGCTGGAATCACTCCTCTCTGGGGAGGTGAAACAGCAGGGAAACCCCGAACGCTAATTCCCAGTTGGCTTGTGTCAGAGCCGGCACAGAGGGAATCAGCTGAAGGTTTAGTTGCCAAAATCTTACAAGTCCTGCTTGAAATTGTCTGGACTGACCACTTTGTAGGACACAGCTTTGGAGAAGGCATCACTAATACAAAAATATTACAGTTTTTTAGTGTTTTATAGGTCTTTATTTTAGCAAACAATTTAAGGAAGTGTAAACAAAAGAAGTTTTCAGCAACTCTTTGTGAAGAATTTCTAAATCATTCACTGCATCTCCTAACAAGGCTCTCCAAGCACATTCACCCTGAAGCAAGCATACAAAAATGCAGCCCAGATTTTCCATTTGGAAGACAATTGGAAGACAGTAACAATCAATTGCAGTCTTAACTTCAGGCATTGCTATCAGTCCCCCTAATTAACAAGAGGCATCACTCCTGACCTGCTGTCACATGAAAATTCAGAATACAGTACAAAATCCCCAATAAACTGTTTCTGTCAGTGATAAAAACAGAGAAGGGGGAGCAGAGCTGAGCTGGGAGGAGACATGGGAAGAATTGTTAATTTTATATTGAGAGTTAAAGATCATTTTATTTACTGCCAGGTGTGTAACATCTTTACACTCCTTCTGCTGACAGGTGTTTTAACTACAAAAAATGCCACTGCCCTCCCTCTACCATGCTGCAAGGCTCAAGAATGCTGTCACATGAGAATCTCTTGTTTGCAGTTTCTCTTTCTGGCAGTTGTTAAAAGAAATGTATAGATCACACATCTTTGCCCAAAATTGATTTTAATAGTAGGTGATGTGTTTCTTTCCTATTACATGTGTTTTCATGCTGAAAGCCATTCTTTATTACTGAAAACAGAAGGTTTTTTACTCCATAAATAACTGAGTTCTGAATTATAATGTCATAACCTACTTTTTTTTTTTCCCAGAATCAGAGAAATAATTTAAATTACATACATAATTTACAGGGAAATCATATGTGGTCTACACTTAGCTCTCCAAAAGAATTTACATGAGGAAAAGGAAGTACTGGTAAATCATCTTACTAGAGCACGTGGATGTCCTGAGTACAAGCAGTCAGCAGCATACACCCACGTATTGTAGGAGGTGATTTTCAAATAACAGAACTTACACTATGCATGAACAGGACAAACAAAGCTCAAAAATTATGGCTCTCCACTAAGGTCATACTGAAATCCTTATGCAACAGGTTTTGATTCACGTATAGAGAAACCTAACCAGAACTATGTGACGTTTGGCCACAAAAAAATCTGGTATTGCCTGTTTTCCTTAAAAAGGCAACTGAAAAGTTAAGAAAACTTCATAACAATGAGAGCAAAATAAATGAAACTTTCATGAATTACAATGACAACGTGTTCTCATTTCTCAGCTGTCCATTCTGCACAATGTTCTTTGCTTTGGAGAAAATTGCATTAAAATGAAAGAACTACTTGTTCCAGTAACAGTATCTTGATATATTGCAGTAAAAAATACTATTACTTTTCTACTTAGCATGAGCAGCCTTCAGAACCTTGTAGGTGATCTTCTTGTTGCCCAAGTATAATCTTAACGTGATATGTTTAGTCTCTTGCAGAGGGAAGAAATATGTGCAATTCATTGATCTGTCAGTAATTGTTTTTCAGGTATCTATATCCTGTTCCCCAGAGCACATCTGTCTCCAGAGTTCTTTAATTGTAAGTAAACTTCATTCTTTCCTTCCTGCCCCAAAATATCAGTTGTCACTGAATTAAGAAAACACAGTCTCCCTCAAAATATTAAGCTTTTGAGCATCAAGTACAAAAAAAAATGCAACATAAAATAGAATATTTACAGCTTGAAACACTTCTGTTATAGTATTTTGCCCTATTAAGCAATCTTGGACTTTGATGGGAGGATCTCTGATGGTGGCAAGTTGGGCACCCAAAGATTCTGCGCCTGTGTGCACATGTCAATTCTTTCAAAGCATTTTTTACAAGAAATACCTGGTTTCAAGGGCCGGGTCATCTTTACTGATGATCATCACTGAGCCCTCCTGCATTATTGCACAGCATGGGGTACAGGAAAGGTGACAGGAGTTAGCCAGTCTAGCAAAACCTAGGAAAAGTGTCTAGCAGACAAGTAAAATTGTACTGGTAAAGTGAATGATCAGGCAGCACACATGGTTCAGATTACCTGGAATGTTCTTGGATTTCCAGGTAAAAAGAGTTAAACAGCTATAAAATCAAGAGAATAAATAAGACAATTGTCAGATTAGGGATTGCAGCCCTAAATTTTGCAAATTTAAAAGTACAGTGACCGTATAGTTACAGTAAGATCAATGGGCAGAATAGTTGGGATAAACTGATTTACTTAGAAGTGATTAGCCATGCTGATTACTGTGGATCGTAGAATAATGGAATCTTTTGACGCTGGAAAAGACCTCTGACACCCAAAATGTTAACCCAGCACTGCCAAGCCCACCACTAAACCATGTTCTTAAGAGCCACATCTATAAATCTTAAATACTTCCAGGGATGGCGACTCAGTCACTTCCCTGGGCAGCCCGTTCCAGTGCATGGCAGCCCTTTCAGTGAAAATATTTTTCCTAATATACAATTGAAACATCCCTGGCACCACCTGAAACCATTTCCTCAAGGCTTGTTACTTGCGAATAGGAAATATCTCAGGCACTTTTTGTCCCAAGGCCTTTGGGACCTATCCTGTGATTAGACACAGCCCCCTGAGCGAAAGGATACTCTGCAGCTCCCTGCAAAGGGCCCACACTCACTGTGGCATCCCAAAGATGAACACATCATCTATAGAAATCACTAGAAAATGGAACATTTTCTCTGTTGGGTATTTGTAAATTGTTATTTTCTGAAGCTCATAACTCATTCAATTACAAAATTCTCACGAAAAAAACTCGTAGAGAATTCCTCTGGTTTTTTTTAATCCATCTTCTCAGGCAAATCACTGAGCACTTCTGTCACCCATTCTCTGAAGTGACTGTACTATTTTTGCTAAAACTAATATGAATTTTTTCAGATGAAACCTGAAGACATCTAGCACTGAAGTATTCTGAAAAAAAGCATGAAAGTGTAATAATTATAAGCACCTAAATCAGAGCCTAATAAGGGCAATTTGGGGCCTTCTTATTTTACATCTTTAATATATAACAACTCCAGGTAGAATAGAAAAAAAAAAGAGACCTTAAGTGATGTTAAGAAGAAAAGGAGTTAGGAAAGAAAAAAAACAATTTTGAAGAACATTTTGAAATTTGAATTAAAACACATTTTAATGACAGTTCCCATCCTTTATCACTGGTAAATTTTAAAAAGTAAAATAATTTTTAAAAAAACCCTGAAACTACAAGGTTATTATTCTTCCTCAATATAACAAACAATACACAATTCCATAAATAAATGAAAATATTTGAATTCTGGGCACAAAAGAAGTCAGAAGAATATGCCATGAAAGCTGCATTTTAATTTGTCTCTTCTTTGTCTAGGGAGAACCTTTCAAGGTCGTTTGCAATTAGAAAAGCTTTGAACTCTTTTGTTGAGGGAGAGAAAAAGAGAAAAGAATTACCTCAGCAGCACTTTGAAAAGACTGTGTAATGCATTTGAGTTGAAGAAGGACTTATCTTGAACCATCACTCCAGATGCACATCTTTGGATCTAGTTACCATTTAACAGACAAAGAATTAATCGACTTGCCATGTAGCATGAGAAAAGACTAGTTCTGCTCTTCAAGTGCTTTTAATCTGATCTTGAGGAAGTTATTTACGGGAGCACCGTAATGTGCTTTAGGTGTCTCAACAATTTTGAGGGCAAAGGGACCAGATATTGAAAGGTGCATGGATTACTAGTGAAGCAGATAGTTGCCTTCTAGGAGTTAAGGATGAAAAGCAGTCCTGAAAAGCAGAAACCTCACAAGGTTCCTCTCAGCATTGTTTGATATCAATGCATAATTATAAAATTTCATGCTAATTCCAAAAGGGACTAAAACACCCAAATTGCACAAGGATTTGGGAAACAAGTATATCGGTGCTCTTTTTTCAATGTGTCTCTTACAGTGTTAAAAATAATGAATACATACCAGGTGAGCAGATGGTTAAATCCAATTGATAATTACACTTAAAGTTGGGCCTATACTTAATTATCAGGGGCCTATATTGGCCCAGAGTATAACAATGATTTAAGTCCATGATGTCAACCTGTCCCCAGCCCTGCTGTGTGTTTCATGGAGCAGCAAAGCCCTGCAAACGTGGAGAGCCATGGCCACATCCTTGGAGCTGACAGGAGCTTGGTGCCAGCTCTGCTCAGCCAGTGCCAGGCTGGGTTGGGCAAACCCTGCCCACCCATCTCAGGGAAGGCAAAACTCAAGGGTGCCAACAAAGGAATGGGTTAAGAGGAGCATTAAGAATAAAGATGCATATCACAGTCTGAGAACACTGGAGAGGTACAATGTAATCCCTTGAGCTTTGCTTTTTCTCTCCTTTCAGAGGTGCTTTTTTAGGGTTGTGTATTTTTTAAGAGTGAAATAGACAAGCCTAATTTGCATAGCATTACTTATCACTACAGATCCTCTGCAGAAAGTTAGAAAAACCCTGAGAAGCCCTAGGGATGTCTATTCTCAGCCACAGCAAGCCCCTAAATGCTGTACAGAAGTCCATTACATGCAGAAATATCAAATGTATTTTTATCAAAGGTTCCAGTTTTTGTTACTGTCACTGTGTGTGGTGGGTTAAATGCAGCTGCACATGAGGTGCCCACCAACCCACCTGTACCCTCCTCAGTTGGACAGGGGAGAGAAAATGTAGTGAAAATTTCATGGGTCAAGATAAGGACAAGACAAGATCACTTGCTAATTATCATCATGGGTAAAACAGACTTGACTTGGGGAAAATTATTACCAATCAAATCAAATCAAAGTAGGGTAAAGAGAAACAACCCCAAAACCTTAAAGATCTTCCATCCACTCCTTTTTTCCTCCCTGACTTAACTTCACTGCTGAATTCTGTCCCTCCTCCCCACCAGCAGCACTGGGGGATGCGGAGTGCGATCCCTCCCAAGACAGACAGCTCTCCATGAACTTCTCCAGCATGAGTCCTTCCCACAGGCTGCAGTTCTTCATTAACTGCTCCAGTGTGTGAGTCCCTTCCCGGGGCCACCAGTTCTACCAGAAACCTGCTCCATCGTGGGCTCCACGAGGCCACAGGTCTTGCTGGGACCCTGCTCCAGTGCAGGCTTTCCATGGGGTCACAGCCTCCTTCGGGCATCCCTCTGCTCCCATATGGGATCCTCCACTGGCTGCAGGTGGATCTTTCTATAAATATTTCAGAAAAATCACATGTATGAGTCATTTTGTGTGCTAAACGAAATCACTGTGCAATAAACCTGGCTTAAACCTTCTTAAAACAATTTTTGGCAAAACATAAAATTTCACAGTTTCTAGTTTCTGTGCCACATTTTGACACTTCAGTACAAAATTAAAAGTTTTTTTCATATAACTTTTCAATGGAAAAATGAATTAATAAAAATATAATTTAACATAGACATTAACAGGAGGTTCTGCAGAAAGCATTTGTGATATATTAGGCTCAGAGCTAAGAAAGTGGTTAAAATCAGGACCATAGAAGAGCCAGCAGGATGACATTCACTTGTCTGCAATGGCCACTTGAAGTCTTTTCAGGTTTGCTCTGCTCTTTCTCTCTGGTATATGCATTCAGAAAAAGCATCCACCTACAATAATGAGTTTAAGAGGTTTTCAGTCACTCATGTGGGGTCTGGTGACTCCTGCTAGACTAACATGAGAAAACGCCCCAACATTTAAACAACCAGTTGCACTGTGATACTTACGTTATGTAATCAAATTAACTAAATTACTTTTCTTTCAGAGAGGTAATACCAATAAATAGTTTACAAAGTGGATGCTTTGAATCAGCTCACAAGAGTTTAGATGTGCACCATTTAAATCCCTACTTTCACGTTCTATATCTTTCTCAGGCTGCTAAAACACCATTTATTGAATCAAATAGCTGTGGAAAAACAAGTATCTTCTAAATAATGCAAAATACCAAACACATGGTGAATAATTCTCTTCATAAGAAGCAAGATTGATTTTACCTTTGATTATCTGTGCTATACAGAAATACCTTTTCCAATTAAGGTTAAAAAGTTAATGTTACAGAGTCAATGACTTGACAAAATAGCACATTAATCAGGAAGTATAAACTCATTGGAATTCTACATATTATGCTTAGGGAGCTATTTCTGGAATGCCAGACAAGTGGTGAGATACAGAGACATGTTCTGGAGCACTGATCAGCCAGGCAGGCCTTTTAAATCATAACATGGGGATTGCACCAATAGCATATTGTTAACCAAGGTTCTGAAATATTCAGTCTCTCACCTCTTATTTTCTTCAAGAACAACCAGGAGCCTAAACAGTTCAAATAATTTCTAGAAAAATGTTACATTCCATAAAATATTCTCTTTAAAGGTAGCTGAATGTATCTGTTGTAACAATATTACCACCATCATCTCTTAACTATAAGGATGCGCTCCCTCTCCTGGCACCCAGCAGTGCAGGGACCTTGCTGCACTACCTGCTGGGACCATTGTCACCACTTCATCCTGCTGGGACTGTTATGACACTCTGTCCATAACAAGTAGGTGAGTTAATAAAGCTGCTTGGACCCTGCTGTGGCTGCATCTGGATTAGCTTGGCGGCTTAGCTTGAAAGTACACGAGCTTGGAGCAGCATCCCTTTCCTGAAAGGGCTCAGAAACAGGAAGCAAGTAGGCAAATAAGAAGGTGAGAGGAAGGGCTGGCATCTGTCCTTGGAGGTTTTGTGCTTGGTTTAGTGATGAGTTCTCAGCTGGAACTGTCAGTGCGCTATTCCCCTGAAAATCAGACCACAGACATGTAGACATTTATAATTGGAATGGTCCCATAGTCGTGCTTCTTCTGTTCCAGACTGGAGGCAAGTTATAGTTTTCTAGACAGCAAAACTGTAAAACAGATGAGCTATTGCAAAAGCAACCTGCCAAAAAGATTCCCTTCGTCTGAGATTCAGTTGTTGGCTCCCATCAAAGTGATGGACATTTTCAAAGGACTATGGTAACTTCAGGGTGTTATGTCTTCGCATTCCCACATGTCAAACTCAAAATAAGATGCTGGAGTAATGCTTGAATAACATGTTATCAAGTCTACAGGATTATGATCCCATAATGATGAGTGAGACTTGAAAATATATACAGGCAGATAATGTTGGCTGTAATGAAGAAGGGTATCAAGTGTAAATATCAAGAAAGAACAGTTTCATAAAAATTAAACAATTATTTGATAATTTTGTTAATGGGCAAGGAATAGCAATCTGTTCTTGGCTTTATACTGATCACAGTGAAGTAAATGAAAGAAGTAACAGAATAAAATAATTATAAAAATTGTTTTTAAGATAAAATAATAACTTGGAACACTATCAAGAATATGGTTGTCATTACTTTTCTAATTTCTTTACCTTGCAAAAAGGATCTGTACTCTCTCACTGTATAACTGGGAATAAGAAGATAAAATGAAAAGAAAAATTATGGTCAATAATTTCACTTTGGAAACCTTTTTTCTTTATCCCAGAGTGTAGTTACACAAGGACAATTCATAATTGGCCTCTGGCAGAGAAATACTCAAAATTAATAAATAGAAACATCTCGTGATACCTGCAGTAGTAATAACCTTGCTAAAAATGCCTCAGAGAACAACAAAGAGGAGATCACAACTCCATTTGTGACAGTGAGGCAGTATTTGAAGTGCTGTCTACACCCTATCACTCATATTTCAGATTTCAGCATGTGGCATTCCTGTATCAGCTCCTATAAATACTGAAATAAACTGTGCTCACTGCTACCTAAGCAGTCCTTTTAAAATCAGTGGGATTTTATGGGTTTAACTAAAATAATTTGGTTAGTACACCAAAGATGAAAACAACCCTTTTGCATCATATTAACCAGGACCCTGCCTGATACAAATTTTAACTTGAAAAAACTCCCACAACATAGCATGTGATGGAAAGACTCACAATTTTGAGGAAGATGTCTGTGAGAAATTGAGAACAGCAAACATGTCAGTATGATCGTGGACAATCTCTATGTTCCAAAGAATAGTCATGAGAAATAGTGGTACCATCCATGATCCACTGCAAATGCTGGACTGAGCTTGTAAAGGTCCATCCTTTCCCCACACACACCATGCTTCAGACTTAACACATCTGGAGGACTTGTTTTAGCAATGAAAGCCAAGCTTAGCACCACTGCAATTCCTTCTGCATGCTGCTGAAGTTACAGTGCTAATTTCTCTGTTGAATCTCATTTTTCATGGAATGGAAATAAAGAGTTCCACTCCTAAACAGCCACATGATAAATGAACAAGTATTAAAAAAAAAAAAAAAACAAAAAAACAAGGTAAGTTTATATGATCTTTAGTATTAATATAAAGATTTTAAAAGTTAGTTTTCTCTGTATTTAAACAGGATGAAGAATAGAGGGCAAACATATGATCTCAGGAAAGATGCTTCTTATATATTATGATTTTATTCCTAATCTATGTAAATGACATGATTTTATATGTTCCTTGAATTAGTTCTGCATGCAGTTACGGTTTTTCTCTCTCAGAATGTGGTAAAACAGGAAAAGGTAGAGCGAAGGAAGGCAAGGACAGTCAGAGGCATGAGATGACATAGCTGGTGAAGCAAACTAGGATTCTTCAACCTGGAGAAGCTTTATTAGAGCAGAGGTGTCATGGCTGGAGCAAATAAGGAAGAATAGTATTGCCTCTCCCAGTTCAATATACAGGATATGTCAAGTGGAACTAGAACGTGGTAGGGTGAGACTAAACTAAAGAAAGTTTAGCTGAGCTATGAAGTTGGTCGTGGAGGATGAGTATTAAAAAGTGATGGAAAAGTCCACAACAATACTGTCCACTGTGGGTTATTAAACAGAAAGGTTGTACCATGAAGTTCCTGAGTAACAGTTGTTGTGTCCTAGAACATCTGGAAAAAAACATTGTTTGTCATCCACTTCAGAACTTCCAAATCATCTAGAAAAATACTGGGCTAAAATATCTTTGGCTGAATGTTGTTCAATAACATCTTACAAGATATGTAAGAATTTTTTCTAAATATGTTTGTTAAATGGCTCAATATACTTGATGTAAACAATACATGTACAATGAAATGAGGAATTTGGGTCAAAAACACTTGCTGACTTATTAATATTTATAATGTTATTTCATGTATATTTAGCTTGGGATTTCAAACTTACCCTTACATTCACACTTTATTACACATTATTTAATGTAATTGTTCCTTAATTCATTAGTAAGACATGCTTTTTTTCCCTAATGTGTTTAATATTTATTTGGTCTTAGGAGGTCCCAACCCTCTGCTACAGAAAAAACAAAACACTAAGCTAGCTGCCTCAGACTTTTTCTGTTTCCATTGTTGTAGAAAGCTTTGTCCTGGATGGGTTTTGTGAAAGTTTGAGATGTCAAAACAAGTAAAATGAAACAAATATAATTTTATACTGTACCCCCTTTTATGTACTAACATTACCAATCGTGCAGTCTGTTCTCAGGAGGTCAGACATGATTTTTTCTGCCATGCAATGTTTAAAAATGGGTTGATGCAGAATACACATAATCTCTGCAGAGTGAGCTAGCACCCCACAGCAGTGACTTCTAATACTCAGCCCTGCCTGGGGACCTCTGCTCTGTGCTGCAGTGTGCAGTGCAGACAGATCCAGAACAACTTCCCCGTGTGTTTCATACTAAGTTAATATTATCCTGGTCAACTGGAAGGTGTCCTTGTCCATGGCAGGTGGATTAGAACAAGATGATCTTTAAGGTTCCTTCCAACTCAAACCATTCTCTGATTCTCTGATCCTATGTTAGAGCCAGAACCAAAACACAAGTAGCCCTGGCTTCCAGATACCATTAGATCACAGTTCTGAAGAGATTAAACTGTGCATGCTAACACATTTCAGCTCAGCTGCTTCAATTTGAATGCTAATATTTTTCATTTTTTTTTTTTAAATCTAATCCTGGAGTTTCTCCAATTTCTCCATGTATTCATTTAGACTGGCAAATAGTGAAGAAAACGTAAAAGCTGAAGATTCTCCTCTTAGCCACAACTGACAGCTGCAAGGAGGACAACCTGTGCAGCAAGAAGGGAAAAAAAAAAGAAAAGCTTAAAACAATAGTTGAAGCAATTATGTCTTCCAATAACGCTCTCAGCCACTGCCACACCTGCTTTCCATCTATCCTTATTAATGAGTCTAATGCAAAAGATTAAAAACTAGAGACTTTCAGAATCCAAACACTCATTACCAGCTGTTTTGTGCAGATGTCAAAAATTAGGACTTTCAGGTGGATTACCTGAACCACAAACAACCTGCAAAAGCTTGGGTCAGGTTTTTTAATCTCCTCATTTAAAACACATTGAAAAGAAGAACTGTTTGTCTGGAACAAAAAAAATCATTTTAAAAACCTGCAGTGTGACTACTGTGGGCAAAGAGAGGGAAGAGGCACTAAAAAAAGAGATGACCTCAGCAGGAGTGCATGTCTTCAAGATAGATAATTTTCTATTTCAAAGGTTTGTTCTCCTATCCCATTCCAAGTAAGGCCATTATCTTGTGGTCCATGTTGTGCATTTTCAAAATTAGCAAACAGGTGTTAAATCTGGTATTTGACAGCTATAGCAATGACAAGCATTGTCCTCACAGCTGTGGTATCTGGCAGCCATTGTTGCCATAAGAAGTGCTGGCAATTGAAAGAACAATTTGCATTATTTTGCAATTGCATAGAAATTACTATTGTGCAGTCACTGCAGCCATCAGTCAACCCTTTGGGCAGAGTATTCAATATCTTTTGTATCAGTGGAGACAGTAGTCCATTTATCTTGTAAACTGGCACTTTGCATCAACTTGTTACTTAGTGGGTTAGGTGAATGTGTGAACATAATCTCTGCAGCTTCATGAGTTATGAGCTCTTCAGGCTGTTATAGTTAATGATGGAATAAGACTGGAACATCCACTGTAACCTTTCTCTCCAACCTTGGAAGAGCACAGTCTCCTGATTACTGCTTTTCAGTAGAAGGCTCAAAGCTGAATTTTCACATGGAACTGAAAATTTCCGTATCTCCACTCTGAGACATGACAGACCCTGAAAATCAGATCCATCATTGTGAAGTAAAGGAAAGGGGTCATAAGGCCAATGCTAAGGCAAACTTTTCCTATTTACAGAGTTATAGTTAATTCTGGGACTGATTAGGAAGTGGCAGGGATTAGGAACTTCCTTGAATGCTTTCTGCTTTCTCATTCATTTTTTCATTAGTGGCTCCCTGTGCATTACAAAAGGCTACTTTTGGGCCCCAGTGTTACCTCCCTTCTTTCAAAGAGCTCTCACAACATTTTCACACACATTTTCTGACCTAGGCTTCAATTCTAGGCAAAAATCAAAATATTTTTCTTCCAAAATTAAATTGTTACTAATAGAACCGGAAGTACTGAGGATACTTCTGCTCCATTGTTCCCAGAAAGATAAATATTGGGGTTTTTAACATGACTTTGTCAAATCCACAGGGCCACAGGAGATGCTTTTCAGCCTTTGTTCATACTAAAGTGGAAGACTAAAGAGCACATTTCTAATGATTTGTTCATCAGAAAGTGTTCCAATAGAGCTATAATTAAAAACTAAGTGTTTTAAAAAGAAAATTTGTAAATCAAACTGTTTGCTTAACTTCATGTTTAAATATATCCTAATAAGCAATGTATTTCCACAGTGAATCTGCCATAAATCACTTTCTGGAATTATTTATATTTTTGGAATACACAGCCTCAATACATAAATATTATGTTTAGATTGATTTATTTTAGTATTTATACACAGTCTGTTCTTCAAGCTTCTGGGCTTTTAATTAATCTGGATTTGGGGCATAAATTCTTTATGCTTTGATTAATACCAAGCAGGTTTTATTTAATTAAAGAGACAGACTGGTGAGAGACATTTTAATCAAAAATTTCATATGCATACAGTACATCTGTATTTTTTAATACAAGCTCAGGCACATTAAAACAAGATTTATTCTTTCTCAGCTGTTTTCCTTTTAGAATTATGGCATATTTCTGGTTCATGTGAGGAGTTACCTTCATGCCCTCATTCGATCCCCTACCTCCTCTCTCCTCAGAACAGCAGAGCGAGGAAATAAGATGAGGTGAGAGGAACAAATAGGAAAAAAAAGGACAAAAGTAAACTAGTCACATACTGTTGAGAAGAAGCTTGTTAGATGTCTCTGAATTTTCTAAAAGCAAGAAATAATGTTATAAAAGCCCCTTTTTGAGGAGCAAAGTAATTCCATGAAAATACGTTCATATTCTTATAAGTGGAAAACCAGAAGATTTCACAACATAATATCCTATGGTCATATGTTCATTATCTTTTCAGCCACGCAGCTAAGAGGCTAATTTTAAAACAGTATACATTAGTTTTTCTATGGAAAACAACTGTCCCAGAGTAATAAACATTTCTCACAAGTTTTGTGTCTGCCTACACTGTGTGTGTATATGGTCATTAGCGAAATATCATCTTAACAACTTCTGATTTTTCAGCACATTTATTTACTGCTCAACTCTTTCAATCCATGTTTAGGCTTTTAACATCTGTAATATGACAAAACAGCATTTTTAAAAGTAGAAAGTATGGTCTTCACAGTTACTAACAAAGTTATAGTCTTTTCATTTATCACAGAGCTGGACTTCCTATAAAGAATTAACAAGACTGTAGTTAGAGAACACTACAGCATTTTTGGAAGGATGGGATCAGTTCAAATGAATAGTAAATAAGATCTGTCTTTTCTCCTGGAAGAGTTAAAAAAAATCTGGATGCAGCATTTCAAGTCATGGTTTAATGGCAAAACATGATGGTGGTGGTACTAGGTTGATGTTGGACTTGATGATCTTAGAGGTCTTTTTCCACCTTAATGATGCTGTGATTCTGTGATTCTGTGATTCTGTGATTCTGTCTTCAGTTAGAATGTCTTCATTGGTTAGAACTGAACTTACAAGAAAGAGAGCAGACAGTGGTGGCTGCAGAAATGTTTAGGTCTTCATTACAGATGTCTACATTTAGTCAGAGGCGACAAGGAAGTGACCCAGAATGCAGCCCCCTTCAGAGGTGCCAGGAAACCTCGAGGAGAGGTGAGGGCATTGTGCAATGCAGAAAAGCACTGAGACAAAACCACAGGGAACATTTGTCTCTCCCTGCTCTTAATTTTACCTTTCTTGCTCTCTGAATTTATGCTGTTATGTTCTAGTTTAACATCTCACATTTTAATAAAACCTAGGATTAGCAGTTTGTCATCTTTCATAGTGTACATTTTAAAAATGAGAAGAGCAATTCTTTTCAAAGAAATTCTACTGAAAGAGATTGTTATCATTATTTGAAACTTTGAGCAGGAAGTTTTCCAAGAGAAAAATTTTTAATTTTTCCAAACTTAGTCAAGAACAAAAGCTGAGAATTTATGATAGTTTGTTTGCAAACCAATTTCTACCTTAGTTAAAGCCCAATTTAATTTTTGAGCTTTTCAGAAACTTTTTTCTGCCTAAACTCACTGATTTCAGAGCAGAAAATATGTTAGATGAGGATCCATTAAATCTAGACATAATATCTACACCTTAATTAATTCATCCTATATTCCCTTTATAAACAAGAAAACAAAACAAAATTCTGAAAGCACTGTCTTCGTACTCATCTGTAAAGACTATAAAAACTAGCTAAGACATATGTCCAGTTTTTTGAGTCTAATGCACAAGTTGATGGATCCCATCCCATGACTACAACAGGAAGAACAGAAACTCATGTTCAGAAAACAATTCGTGTTGTTGCCTCACCAGGAGATATTTATAAATAACTTGGTCAGAGGAGCAGGTAGCTATTGGTATATAACAGACAACAGGTAACAGATCTGCATTATGGGCAGCACATCACATTTTTGTAATGTTGAACAGAACTACATTTCTCTAAATAAACACCAGGACTTCAAAAATCAATACATACCAAGATATTTACATTGTGAAATTCTGTACCTGTTTGCACCAGCAGTTACCTGTCTCCAAAATAAACGTTCTGGAAACAGAGGGAAAATCTCTGCCAGTGTCAGTACACGAACTTTAAAAGGCTTAGGGTTAATTTGTTTCTAAAAGTAACAAAGGCCACAAGTATTTTTTCTTGGTTTCATTTGTTTGTTCTGAAAAGGAGATACCTCCACACTACATGATTACAAGAAGGAAAATATGACCAGAGGTATCCAACCTGCTTCCTGGGCATTCTTGGAGGTTGCCAGGGCACTTCTAAGAGCTCCACAGAAGCTGACTGAGAAAAGCAGTTCACAATGTATGATATTGCAAACAGAAAGAAGAGGAAGGTCACAAATAGAAAAAAAATAAAATTTAAAACCTCTGACCTGGATTCACAAGGTAACAAATAATACCACCCACAAACTAAAATTCCTCTTTTTAATAACAATCAACCATCATTAGTTAAATTAAAAATAAATGCAGGATTAACATATTGTGCACTATAATATCACTCAAACACAGTTCACATGGGGACTTAAGATAAAATAGATTAGACCAGTGGTTAAAAAAGGAGAATTAGCATTGAATTTAATTTTTAATCGAATTTGAGAGCAGATGTAAGAAGTTTTGTCTGCCTTCACAAATCACCTCAGTGGTCACCACACTTTCCAGTTTAATGTCCCTAAGATAATTTGTGCCAAGATATTTGTGTGTTCAAGTTGTGCAGGGACTTGTTTTAGAGAAAACAGCCACAGAGCTGCTCTGAATCCCACTCTTTGACATGCTTTCAAACACTGATTTATTTTGTTTCATCAGCTGCTTCAAGGGTTTATTTTCATGTTTTACATCAGCTTATACAGGAAGAGCTCTCCTGAATATTATGATGATTTAGAATAGTCACCAGTGAGATGAACCACCAGAGCCACTCAGAATTACAAACAGAGGAGGCTGGTGGTCACTGCTGTCTGTGCTGGCTGTCACTGCTGCTGTATCTGCTCACTGCTCTCCATGTGTAAGTCTTGGCTTATCTCTACAGCCACATCCTGCATCAACTGTACCAATAGTCTGGTTGCTGGAAAGGGCTTCATGAACTTGGCTACCTACGAGGCAAAGTTCAACACCAGACAAGATATGAATGATATATGTGTTTTATATGTCATGTAATACATAGTGTTCCTCTCATTATAATGCAGAAGAGCTCTGGGCTAGACATACACGCTCTGTTTTCAGCAGATGCTAACAGCAGAGTGGTTTAACATCTCTCAGCAAGGAAATGGTCTTTGAAGATGTCAAAGATGCTCAAGGATTGTTGTGTGCTTGTTGCATCTCCAGTTTGTGCTTAACCTAGAATATTTTATTGTTTGATTGTTTAGAGGTGTTTATCACATCTCATAAGAAGTCACATAATGTACTTTTCAGAAAGATATGAGTCTTGATTTTGAAAAAAATTCCTAAGCAAGGTGGTTGGCAAAGGAATCTGAATGTATACTTTTCAACATAACTTCACTCAAGCTTTTGTAAGTCATATATTTTACACAGATGTCTTTATATAGGAATAAAAACTGTATAAATAATTGAAGGAGAAACTATTCTTTATGGTGAGGGTGGTGAGGCACCAGTACAGGTTACCCAGAGAAGCTGTGGCTGCCCCATCCCTGGAGGTGTTCAAGGCCAGGTTGGATGGGGCTTTGAGCAACCTGGTCTAGTGGGAGGTGTCCCTGCCCATGGCAGGGGGTTTGTAACAATCCCCTATAAGGCCCCTTCTAACACAAATCATATGGTTGTATGGTTCTCTTCTGACGGTTCATGATAAGCCAAAAAGCATAACTAAAGAGTTGGTAAATAATTTGTGTACCCCAATTTTGCTGAGAATCTGCCAAAAGGCAAAATTTTTACAAGTGTCATGTGGATGTGTTTCTCAATTTTCCTCATAATTTTCCATGTTGGAAAAAATCCTCTGTGAATGATTAAAAAGTGATATAATATAAATTTCAGTGGAGATTGATTTGTTTTATAAGTACAACTCATATCATATACTGTGATTCATTTGAGGCGGATTAGTTGCCAAATATATAATAAACAGCAAGCAGTTGTGTTCTGGTACTTTGTTGAGTACTAGAAACTGAATTTATTTGGCTTTTAAAACAATGTGCTAAACATTCTGCAAAGTGAAAATATTACAAAGTATTCTTCCAGAAAGCTCAGTCCCTATATCCACTGAACTTAATAGAATTCTCTGTGAAACTGGGCCCAAATTTTATATAAGTTTCATGTACTCAAAAGATTTTGAGGAGAATTTGTTATTAAACTCGCTTTAAATTACACTCCTCTTCACTGAGACTGTCATCACTAGAAAAGCAAGTGATGCTATCGAGGCACTTCATGTTCTGGTCAGATTGAGCAATGAAGATACTTTTACTTTTAGATTCATGCCAACACCATGATCCACAGTTTTCCCAGAGTAAAGTGTACAGCTCTCAGGCATTGCACTTTCTTCACAACTTATGTCTCTGAGATTTTAAAGACCTTGAAGATCATGGTATACTGGTAGAGGGAGTAAGAAAATAGAAGGTTTTTGTTCAGATGAGAAAAAAATGATTTTTTTTTCAATCGGTAGGGAACAGCAAGCTATTCTCAGGCTAATGTTTATTGATGGGAACATCCTTTGAATATTTTTTTTTTTAACATAAAACAGTACCGTAACTCTTCTGAGAAGAACAGCACCACACAAAAGTTCTGTCCTTATGTATATATTGTTTTTCCACCCTTTTTGGTAGATTAACATTGGAATTTATTGATTGTATTCACAGAGAAAAGGGTTGCAATGTTCCAAACAGCAGTCAGACTTCCTGTCTAGAATGAAATTTTGAATTTCATTAATTACTGTATTACCACAAATTATTGGAAGAAACATGTGTTCTTGGATGTTAATTAATAGCTCATTATTATTATACAAATTAACTTGGCAGCACTATGTACCATATATTTGTGCAATAATGAATTACATTAAAGGGAAGCCAAGATGGCAAACACTGAAGTGCAAGCATCTATTATCTGCTTCTTATAAATGCAGAAACCTTTCATAGGGTGTTTAACAGAAATCCTAATGAGAGGCACACTAGAGTTAAAAGGAAACAAAAAAGAAAAGGATAGGGAAAAGGATAAAGAGCAATGCACGTACAGCTTGAAGCACTGAGCATCACACTGAGAAGCAATAGCTCCCACAGGTATTTGTTCTAAATGGTTTGTCATAAAAGATGGGAAAGATGACAGTGTAATGCACAGTGGTGTGAGTTTTGAGTCTGATCTCTTAAATTACCAGTAGAAATAGGCTCATGTCAACAGCTCTGAGCAGTCCCTTCCCTTCCCTTCCCTTCCCTTCCCTT
>VXBT01002720.1:192402-230424 GCA_013400235.1 Oriolus oriolus
CCTTACCTTCCCGCACCTTCCCTTCCCGCACCTTCCCACACCTTCCCTTCCCGCACCTTCCCTTCCCGCACCTTCCCTTCCCTTCCCTCTCCATGTTTGTATAAAGGAAATCAGGCTGAATTCATTTATATCAAAAGAAATAAGATTTATTCACTTGGAGGGGAATTATCCATGTGTTCATGGAAATAAATACATTCTCCAACAGCTCCTGACTTTTCTTTCTACTTGAATTTGAAATCAAAGAGATCTAGTAACTCAGACTTTCCATATGCATGTTTCCACCAGTCATGTAGGTTTTTTGTTCTGAAGTATCAAAATCTGGAACTCACAGTATCCAGGCTCCCCAGTTAAAGTGTACAAAATTTCATATATTTGACCTTCAATTCAAACATACTCATATTCTTTTCTGTGTACTCATTCCCGGCTGTTTGCCTTGTCCCTGATTTTATTATTTACTTTAAACTAAATGAAAGATTTATTTGGGAGCCCTACTTAGATTATCAAATTCTATTTAATCTCTGTATTAATCTCTCTGTATTTATATATGGTTCTAATTTTTTATAATTCTTCATGTTTCTAATTTGACATTTCTCATGTCATTTTTGTGAACTGCTATACATTCATATCTATATAAGTTCTATATATGCTCTGTTCCATGTCTTATCTACTTTACAGATTCTCTACTTACTCCTAGTAACAAGAGATTCTCTACTACCATGTAGAGATTAATATCAAATTAATCTGGTCTGAAAGGAATTCCTTACAAGTGTTTCCACCTTCTGTGCAAGGACAAATCCAATTAGCTTCATTTAAAGTTTCCTCAAAATTTAATTCCAGAAGGCACTCTGACCCATTGGCTTCCCTAATGGTTTCCCTAACCTTCTCATATTCTTCCTTTTATAAACCTGTAGCTGCTAGTTTTGTTTAGCTTTTTATTTTATTGCAGTGAAGTCTCTGTTATCTTCTGCTCCAGGATTATTTTTCAGTTAGGCTTTACTCTTATCTTTCTAATACTTATGAGAACAAATTTTAAACCCTTTTTCTTTTGATTGCTAGAGAAATCTAGAAGCTTTTATATCAGTATCAGTAATGATATTGCATATTCTATCTGTAAAATGTTCAAGTCTTTCATAATAATACAGTTTCTAGCACTGTTTATTTCTCTAAATATGCCGTATTCACAAGCAAACCCAACACTCACTCTCTATTGCAAACTCCTAACATTGTCTCAAGAAATCCTCATTTACAATATTTTAAAAATCTTGTTAGGAACCAAGTAATTTGTGTTTTATCTGCACTGTAATGTCTTATTTCTTAAAAAAAAAATCACATTAATTAAAATGTTACATAAAGCTGTGCACACTCATATCGCTATAAAACTTCATTCTAAGTATTAAAAAGGGGATATTTCATTCTGTTTGGTCAGATGCCTGAGAACACTTCGAGTGCAACTGTGCATCCAGGAATAATATCTTTATGCAAAGTTTGCATTTTCTAGTGAACAGTTCAGCTTATGCTTCAGAGCAGTCTGAAGTAAGGAAAAGAAATGCCACAGCTTTCCCAAAGTATATTTTACAGATAATCATCTTCGAAAGTTTTCAGAAAACCAGGTGTATAGATAGATAACTCAGTGACATCTCACTTTGAAAACCAAAAATGTTAGATTTTCTCTAGTTGTATGTTACATTTTTTCTTATTTATTTGGTTAACAAACTGAATTGTCAGTGTATCAAATCACCAGGGCTATAAGAAAATGTCTTTTTTTCCCCTTATTTCAGCACCATACAGTATTCTTCAAAATTTCTTTCTCTCACATTTAGATAGCCAAAAGAGTTATGATAAAATGTGATTTAGTGAGATGAAAGGTACAAAAAGTCAACCTGAATACAGCCTAGGGAATGTGAAGGCTCTGAAATTATCTGATAACTACAAAGACTGGAACTAAAGCAATTATCAATAAAGATATAATCAATAAAGGGGGTTGATAACAGTTGACTGTTAAAAGAGGAGACACTTTCTTTGATGTCACCTTAACATGGACCTTTCATTTAAGTTTCTACTCTCCTGAGATAAACCTACCTAAGCAATTTCTATTACTTTTTTACTTTGCATTTTTAATTTTCTGTCATTCTAGTTAAATTAACCTATATGACTGAATCATTATTTTATGAAGTTCAAAGAAGAATACTTTAACAGAAATATTGGTCTGTGGAGTAGAGATAACCTATAAATGATATCCTGGATTTTAAAATTAAAAAAAAAAAAACCCAGTGAACCCATTTCTCTTTGAGTTAAACTTGTGCAATGGGGAAAAACCACTGGAATGACTTATGCATCTCAACAGGACAAAGGGAGAAAAATTAGACAAAAAGTTCCTTGTGGGCTGAGATAAAGACTGGGAGATCACTTACAAATTACCATCATGGGCAAAACAGGCTCAAGTTGGGGAAATTAATTAAATTTATTGTCAATTAAATGGTGTGGGTTAATAAAATATAACAACAGATCTAATACCACCCTCCATCATTCCACCTTTTGTGGTTTAACCCCAGCCAGCAGCTCAACCCCACACAGCCACTCACTCAGTAGCCCCACTTCCCTCCGTGGGATTGGGAAAAGAATTGGAAGTTTGACAGGGAGAAAATTCATGTGTTCAGATAAAGACAGTGTAATATGTAAAGCAAAAGCCATGCACACAAACAAAGCTAAAAAAGGAATTCATTCACTGCTCCTGTGTTCCAGCAGCTGTCCCCAGGAAAGCAGGACTGCATCATGTGTAACACAGATGTGGGAAGACAAACAGCATCGCACTGAACATTCCTTCCTCCCCCAGGTTTATGCACTATGACACCACATGGTGTGGGATACCCCTCAGGTCTGCTGGGGTCAGCTGTCCCCAGTGTGTCACTTCCAAACCTCTTGTGCGCCCCCAGCCTCCTCACCAGCGGGGTGGTGTGAGAGGCAGAAAAGACCTTGATGCTCAGCAGTCAGTAAAACACTGGTCTGTTATCAACATTGTTTTGCTCCAAATCCAAAACACAGCATCACAGGAGCTTCTATGAAGGAAATAATCTCCATCCCAAAAAAAAACCAGCCTATCTCTCTTCTTCTCAGCCTCAGTCTCAGTCCCAATTCTTCTCTCTCCTCCCCCAAGGGGAGAACAGGGGGATTGGGAAAGGGGATTACAGCCTGTTCAATGCACATTGTCACCCATGCTCCTTCCTCCTCATGCTGTTCTCCTGCTTCAGTGTGGGGTGCTACCCACAGGAGATGGCCCTTCATGAACTTCTTCAGTGTGGATCTTCCCACATCAAATATGCCATCAAAATACATTGAAATGTGTAAGCAGTATATTTCCAAAACTGCTACTGGTCATCAAAAGATGCAGCAAGTACTTTGAGACAGTTTTGTTTGTCTACAACCTTTGTCTGTAACTGCCATGCAAACTGATGGATTATAATAAATTTAGTGCTCAAAAAAATTCAGTCCAGTATAATATCTATTCCTTATTTTTTCATGTGCAATAGAAAAAATTCAGATACATATTTCATATTGTAAAGTCACAAGCAAGGAATGTGTGCTGAAAACTGTACCTTTGAAAACTCAGCTGATGTCAGGATTCCACCTTCAGACACATATGACAGAGCTGGTGACCCAGCTGATGAAGTTCATGAAGTTGATGTGCCCTTGTTTCCCTGAATTGGACAGCAGCATAGAATCCTACTCCATTAATATTTTAGTTTGCATTTAAAAATCCCAGGAAACAGATTTTTAACACAGTGAAAGTATAGTAAAAATCAGAATCCCTTACTGAGCAGCTGCTTAAAACTTGTAAGGTAGCCACTATTACGTGACTATAGCTTAAAAATATATTCCCTAGTTTTTGTCAACAGGAATTTCCTGATCATTTTCAGCTTGCAACATTACACAATTTCTTTATACAACTCTCTATGTCAGCAATTTTTGTATCAGGAGAAAAGATTATTCATATTATGAACAGTTTCTAGATCTCAATATAAAATGTCACCTGAACAGATAGTCTCGAGTATGATTTAAAAGAAAAACACGTTTTTGAGGGACTTCCTGGTTATGACAACTCTTTCCAGTAAGAATGCTCACTGACTGGTCATGCAATTTCCATGTCTTGTACCATATTTTTTCACTGCCAGGTGTTTTCAGGAAAGGGACACCAGCTTTTTGAGTCATTTAGATATAGTCAGTGATTACAGTCTCTGTATGAATAATTATTTATAATGTATTCAATTTCTTACAAAGAAAAGGTGAATTACATCAGTGGGACCAAGAGCTCATTCATAATTTTGGTGTGTATAACCATTAGTATTTAGGCAGAATGCGCAACTAGAACATTCTGCAGGCAAGAGTTGAGTTTTGTTTCGGGAAAAATGACAGATTGTGTTCCTTCAGAGCCTGGTTAAATTAAGCCAGATTCAAATCATACATGTAAATCCAAAGCATGTCTTAGGCTGATTCTTATTATTTACAAAAGTCCAGACATTACACCTATTTTATAAGAGAACTTTCTACAGTGGGCTAATACCTTTGATATTATCACCCTAACATAAAAGTACTTTAGTTTTCTGTATTCCAATATCTGCTGGCATTTGTTAGTCTACAGACAAAAACAAAACCTTCACCTTCAAATGGCATCTTACAGTCACTAAACTTCTCTTTTCCAAAAAGCCAAGGGTTAAATCTGCCATTATCTTTTGAGCTCTCCTCATGACTGGACATTTGAAAATCCCAGTATAATCATATAACCTGTCTGGACTGAGCTGTGTTAGTCAGCTCCTGGGGCTCTCTGCAAAATTGCTTTTCAGGATGTTTTGAACATCTCAGTGCCTGTTGAAATTTCCTATAAGTGAAAACACAGGAGGCTACTGAAGACCCATCAACTCCATAATCCTGCAGTAGGTGCTGCAGAATTTCCCACTTTATCATGGTGCTTTCAAATTCCCTTTCAGAATTATTTTTCAGTGCTTATCTTTGACAATCCATCCATATGTGTGTATATTTCAATAATTTGAGGAAAAAATCCTAGTTTTTGCTTTCTAGGGAAAATATTTTACTTTTCACTGGAGGCAGAATACGGCTTTGTGTTCAGGAATGTTTCTATAACCTTTTATGGGAAATTTATTTCAGTTTTCCTGTTCTGTTGAGGTCTGGATTTCCAGCTGAAGATCGCTTACCTTCTCACTCCCTGAGATGTTGTAACAGCTTTTCTCAGAACCCTTGGTTTTCTTTCAAGCCCCTGCCCCTCCACAGCCTTAATGTTCATTTTTAAATTTAACAGAGAGACTGCTTGTATAATAAGAAATACTGTAAAAAACCCCAATCAGACAACAAAAGAACAAACCCAAACAAAATAATGACAAGATGATAATATTCTCTAAAACTTCACAGAGAGACACAAATCCCTTCATTTACAACATTTATATATAGAAAATGGGGTATGATATATAGAGAAGAAGATGCTTTATGAAGAGAGTACAGCATATATGATGTGTTTCTGGGAATTTAATTAAGTGAAAGGAAACCCCAGGTTGACGGGTAGGAGGTGGCATGTAAATCACTTTATGTGTGAAACTGCTAAGATAATTAAGATGTCTTATTTCAGGTCCAAAGCTGTAAAATGTTAAATCCTCATGACTCACACTAAAATTAAGAATCTGATTTTACTATCTGCTGAAATTCTTTAGTTGTTGCAATTTGTATAACTTCTGAATAGAATAAGATTGGTATAATTAGGGTGACACAACTCCTTCATTTTAAGGCACCGTCTTTTCTTTCATGAGTAAAGGCATGCTGATCCTCTGAATCCACAGAGAAGAAATTAAGCATAGTTACCATTAATCAAAGCCTGTTTAAAGCCTATAACTCTGCCTGAAGAAATCTAGTATTTTAATAAAAAAGTCACAAAGCTCAAATTGCATTTTGCAAGCTGGAATTTATATATGAGGTTTGCCTGTGCAAATCCATTGTCTCAACCTGGGAAATGCCATGTGAGGAAGAACACTTACAGAAAAAGGCATTAATGAACGAGCAAATAAATCAGAGAATCAGAGAAACTACCCACAAGGTTTGTTGAGTGCAACTCCTGGCCCTGCATAGGACAGCCCAAAAAATCACACCAAATGCCCAAGACCACTGTCCAAACGCTTCTTGAACCCTGTCAGGCACTGTGACCACTTCCCTGGGATGCCTGTTCCAGTGTCCAACCACTCTCTGGGTGAAGAATCTTTTTTCTGATATCCAACCTAATCTATGCCTGACACAATTTCAGGCCATTCCCTCAAGTCCTGTCACCACAGAGAAGAGATCAATGTCTGCTCCTTCTCTTCCTCTCACGAGGAAGTTTTAACTACAATGAGGTCTCCCCTCATTCTCCTCTTCTCCAGGCTGAACAACCCAATTGACCTCAGCCACTCCTCACACGGCTTCTCCTCAAGGCCCTTCACCACCTTTGTTGCCCTCCTTTGGACGCTCTCTCATAGTTTGATATCTTTCTTATATTGTGGTGCCCAAACTGCCCCCAGCACTCTAGGTGAGGCCACCCCAGTGCAGAGCAGAGCAGGACAATCCCCTCCCTTGCCTGGCTGGCAATGCTGTGCCTGATGCCCCCCAGGACACGCTTGGCCCTCCTGGCTGCCAGGGCAGTGCTGGCTCGTGTTCAACTGGCCATCCACCAGGAGTTCCAGGTCCCTTTCCACAGTGTTGCTCTCCAGTGTCTCATTCCCCAGTCTGTCCATACATGCAGGGCTGTCCTGTCCCAGATGCATTTGATCTTGAAGGTTAGATAAAAGACATTTTTCCACGTTTTCTATGTCTGGATTTATAGTCTATATTTTCTATAACTGTATTTCTATTTCTAACTTTACATACCTGCAAATGTGGTCTTCTTGCATATTTATATATCATAACTATTTCATCTACAAAGTATAATATTTTCCAGTTATAAGAAGTAGAAAAGCACTTATATTTAAGCACTGATGGTTCCTTAAAATAGCCTTTTAATAAAATATCTTTATATTTCCAACCAAGAGAGATGCTCCCATTACATCTGATGCAGATATGAAATGTTTTATATTTACCATATGCTATAGTGTTTCAGCCGAAATGCAGTCCTTCTGTTTCACTCTTTCCTTTTGTCCACATATTTTCAAACAGATTTTCACTTGCTATAGAACAAGTAGATGGTGCAATCAATCTTTGACAGTAATGTTGCACTGTACATGACTCAGCCATTACCTGAAATGACAGCAAAAGTAACTAACTTGTTAATTTTAAGAATCACTGGAAAAGTCAAAACAACATCTGCTTGGTCTGCCTTACCCTGACAGAATATACTGATCCATTCCCATTGTCTATTTTCCCTAAGAATCTTTTATGAATATGAATCTTCATTGTATCAAACTCTGTCACCTTAGATTTCAAAAGATATTCTGTTGCCTTGACAGAATAGTTACACAGTCCAGAGATTTTTATGTGCCATTTCTAACATATTTCTCTTATTATAATAGAATTCAACCAACCAGGCTAGATGCTATATACTGGACATAATTTGATAGAATAAGTTATTGACACCACTTCTAGCTATAAGGGAAAGTGTCTTTTCTCAACTTAATCTGTTATTTCCTGAAAACTTTCAAAAGAATTACTCATAACTGCCCTCTGTTGCAAGAGTTTGTTCTCACCAATGTAAAGCAGATATCAGAGACTGAAGTAAAGAATGATGTAGCTACTCTGTGTTCATGGAAATGATTGGACAAGGCTAAGAGTAAAACCCTTACGTAAGAGTTTATTACGTGCTCAGAGGCAAATAGATAGGTGCAAGTCATCCCAATGAAGTGGGAAGAGGCTTATTAGCATCACTGTGTTTTAGTTACATTTTCAACTGAAAGTGATAATTTTCACAACTCTTATGTAAGTGAGATTATTAGCTATTGGCAAGGCTTAATAGTAGCCCCACTGTATTCTTTCACTAATTATACTGATACTTTAATTATTGCCAATAAACTGAAGAGTTTTTTCCAAATCATGAATAATAAGTTGAATTACTGAAACTAAGAGATTTTGCTATCTTTTGTAGCTATGGATTTACTTTATTACTAGGTGTATACGTAAGTATTATTGAAATAGGCACCAATAAAATAAATGGCTTGTTTTATAGCACCTTACCAAGCACAACTCTCTGTGTTTAACATAGCTTCACAAGCACCACACAGCTCATACATTCTTAAGGCAAATAAGGGTCATTTGAACATGTTCCTATTGCTAAATCCACATTAAAATGAGCTGATAGGGTGGAGAAGTATTTCCATGAAACAAGCAGTCACACACATTTTACCCACCTTGTCAGTGTGTCTCTTAAAGGTACTCAGTGGCAGGAATGCTAGTACATTTGGTATCTTCATCAGATATGTCCACATGGAAAATATAGATCACATTTTAATTTACCACTTTTATTCAAAGATTTTTCCAGAACTAATTCCTAGGCCTCTCATTTAGGTCTGATCTTTACATGTATATGTGTTTTCCTCAAGAGCACAGCTGGAAAGATTTGAACAAGATTCTTGGATTTGGTTCTGCCAAAAAGTACCCTGAAATGCAATGGAACACTAAGCTATGGGACACTTCCCATCTACACTCTCCACAACATTTTTCTAGCAAAATGACATCATTCTTACAAGATCTCTAGCTGCTGACTGATATATCTGATATATGTGCATGCGGCTCAAAAAGCAAATTAATCATTGCTGTTCTAGAATTATAATATTTCTGTAACAATGTTGACAGTAACCACATTTACCAGTGTTATGTATTAGATGACTGGGAAAATACAAGTTTGTTATTGCTGCCTCATCCTTCAAGGGAAATAATGATTTTCAGCTGTGTTCTGTAACATAAACAAAAGTCAACACAAAATCTTCCCCTACAGATCTAGGCAGTGTAAATAACTTGCCAGAAAGCATCCCCCATGTTTTTTACTCACCACCTGAGGGCACCTAGAGGTGGAAGAAGTTTATTGGATCTATTCAGTACCAGTCACTATCAAAGCACATACAAATATGTGCTTTGGGAGAAGTGGGGCACAGTTAGGGTCTCCATGACATAATGTTCCCTTGAATTTTAGAGAGAGCATTACCAACCTTAGTATCACTGGTTGGTTTTGGTTTTTTTGTTCTCTGGACTTTCCAGGTGGCAAGTGTAAGAAGTGTTGCAGAAGTATGACTCTCCTCCCTTCCCCCACTGCCCCGACTCCTTTATTTCCTTGTTTATCACAAGGGATGTAATGATTTCTCATGCTGGAGGGGAATAAAAAAGCAGCATTGTTGAGGCAAACCGACTAAATTCTTTTGATGGAAGCCATACCAAACCATCTCTAGCCTTGCTATCTCTCATACAACATTCACAACATTCCCAACATTCCTTATCAAGTGTTTTATCTACTCTGTGGGAAGACACGCTTTATCAGAGCACAGTTGCTTCTATCAAAGTGCTAGAGCTCAAAATACCTTCTTTTTCCCATGAACCCTTTCTGCCATCTGCCAGATTTGCCAGTGTTCCCAGCACAGATTTATCTCAGCAGAGTTGCCTGGCTCTCTCATAAAGGGACAATAGTTCTCTCTGAGCTCTGACATCCTAATGGCTGCCAGTCGGGCCTTTTTTCTCCATTTCACAGGAAATTTTCACACCTCTGAGTGTGCCATTTTTCAGGTGAATTTGACTTATAATTCACAGACGGAGAGAGACTCCTGATAAAAACTCTCTTTAGAAGACAGTGCAAGAAAACACATTTCTGCATTGTGACGGGTTAATATTCGACACATTGATTTGTTCATAGCTTTCAGGGTGTGATGCCAAAGCCTTTAGTAAATTGGAGTCAACTTCTTTGAGAGTAGTGTAAGGGAATATATTCTCACCAGAGAAAAAGGGAAGCTAAAATGTTGTTTTAAGGGGTTCCTACTTGCACAGAAAGTAGCAGTTAACCATGTTACTATACTAGAAACCCAGATCCCAAAGACTTGTTGCTCACAGCCATAGCAAAGAACAGGACATTGTGCCTATCTTTTTTTTCAGAAGAGTTAATCAGCAAAGTATATTTTCATATTAATTAATCACTCTTCACACAAATTGATGTATTTAGTAGAAAAACTCCCAGAAACTGAATCTTTGTTTCTCACCCCCTATCCTTATAGCATCAGCAGGGTCAACTGAAAAACTGAAGCCAGTCAAAACTAAAGGCTCACTCCACAAGATAGAAATATGACAATGAAAAGTAAATACAAATTTCAGAGACATTTCTTCAGTCCTGAGTGGCAGTATAATAACATATAATCAAATAATGTACAAAATGCACATCTGGGAACTTTGTCAACACTCCTAATTTCAGAGTTTGGACTATATACCACTACCCATGCAAATTCCTCCTTCTTCTTTTTTTTTCTTCCTTCTTCTTTTTACCTAACAGCCAGCATCCCTCTTGTACCCGGCCTGTCTCCCAGTTCAAAACTCCTGTTTTCCTGACCATTTCGGTCACTTCTACTCTTCACTAATGACTACAGCCAAGCAGCTCCAGAGCACTCTCATTTCCTCAGTGCTTGTGTACTCACTGATTAGCTGAGCAAGAAAATAAAATCTCCATCATATAGCAGCTGATTCTTGTTAATTCATGTCAGTCTCACAGGTCTGGCCATCATCACTCCTCGCACGCCTGCTTAAGTGCATGATAGAAGGTGCATCAGTGGAGTCCATTTCTGAAATTATACAGGTGTTTTTCTTTATCATTATTATCTAAAGATTAGGTCTGGGAAGGTCTTTCATGTATGAAGCTGGATTTTGGCAAATTTGGACCTGAGATTTGGCTTGGAAGCAATCTCTCAAAATCATCTGGAGAACTACTAATCCCAAATTTTCAGATTAGGCACAGTGATGGGAGCTCTGTGATTACAAGGTTTTATACAAGAGGCAGAGTTTGGAATTTTTTCTTTGGTTGGGGTATTTTGGGATTTTTTTTCTGTTTTGTTTTGTTTTGTTTCATTTCGTATGGGGTTCTCACTAAGAGAAACCAAGACAAGCAGAGGAAAACAGCTTATTTGAATGAGTCTGTGCATAAATGGTAAGAGAAATAAGATGATGATTTCTCTGTGGCTAAGTATAAAGTAATTTTACAGAATTAAATTTTTACATACATGAGATAAAACACTTTCTCAAAACTGTGCTGTCTTTGTTAGTTCAGTAGTAAGTATCTAGTCATGTGGAAACTATCTACTAGTGAACACTTTCAAAAATTAATTTCAGTTTTTGCTTTGGTATCTAGGTATCTTTCTGCTCCTTCTTTAAATGTATTTTTCCTATTCCATCCAGACAGTTACTATTCAGTACTATGATGTTGTTGGAATGGGCACCAACTTATTATGAGGCTGAAATTTAATGAATTTTTTATGATAACTTATTTTGCAGTAGCCTGTCAAATAAACTTTACTGACTGTGCTTGTCTATGGGAAGTTGCTGCACAGTAGTTGGGAACATCTTAGTCATTTCTGCAGTAAAAAAAACTCTTCAAGTTACTTTCTGTGGAAGACTGAGGTTGAGGTTTGTTAGAGAGCACTGAATTTGGAAATTCTACTCCATCTGTGATACTGAAGAGGCTGGCAGAAGTGCTTACTGAGCCACTTTCACTTCTCAGCAGTCTTGGCTAGGTGGGTGACTACAAGTTGACAAACATGATCCCCCTCAGCAAGCAGGGCCTGAAGAAGGATCCAGGGAACTACAGGCCTGTCAGTCTGACCTCGGTGCAGGGAAGACCATGGAGCTGATCATCCTGAGTGCCACCACGTGCCACGTACAGGACAACAAGGGAATCAGGCCCAGTGAGCATGGGCCTGGGAAAGGCAGGTCCTGCTCGAGACCAGCCTCACCTGCTCCTATGACAGTGTAATCCACCTGGTGGAAAGGCTGTGGATGTGTCTACCTGGACTTTAGTAAAGCCTTTGATGCCACTTCCTGAAGCATTCTCCTGCAGAAACTGCCTGCTGACATTTTGGCTGGGTGTATTTTTCCTGGATAGAAAACTGCCTGGATGGTCAGGCCCAGGGAGTGGTGGTGAAAGGAGTTAAATCTGCTTGGTGGCTGGTCACAAGTGTGTTCCCTGGGGTCTGTAGGGGGCCAGTGCTGTTTAATATCTTTATTTATTTATCTTTTGAAAAGACATGTAAATGTGGCACTCAGGGACTTGGTTCAGTGCTTGGTTAGTGGTGGGATTAAATGATCTTAAAGGTCTTTTCCAACTTAATTCTGTGATTCTATGATTTTTTTTTTTAATGCATTGCATGTACAAGTTTCTTTGTTGCAGATGGTCAACCCAAGAGTTAAACATTAGCCTAGACTATAAAAGTGTAAGATATTTCAGGAGAAAATCCATTTCATTGCTTTGCTCTGA
Source organism: Oriolus oriolus (assembly GCA_013400235.1). NCBI lineage: Eukaryota > Metazoa > Chordata > Aves > Passeriformes > Corvidae > Oriolus > Oriolus oriolus. The sequence continues at coordinate 204,863 of VXBT01002720.1, forward strand.
TCTTTACATGACCACCTCTGATGGACATTTGGCTATCCAATTCTGGAAAATGCTCTACTAAGGCCTATTAACTTTTTTTTTAAATCATCTCATTAGCCTAACAGTTAAAAAGATACGTTTAAGCTTGTCTTTTTTACCAAAATGATGTTCAACTATCCTTCTTAACAAGCATAGAGACCATAAAACTTAAGTTTGAACTGTATGAATACTGATGCTTTCAAAGGCAGCTGTGCCATCCCCTAAAAAGTACCCCAAGGCCAAATCAAAGCATTCCCTCTATACAGCCTTGTAGTTTGTCCAGCTGCAAAATAATAATAATAAAAAATAAGTTTAAAGTAAGACTAGGTTAATGCAACTTGATAATTCCTCATCATGGGCAAGTATCTTACGAGTTTTAAATCTTCCCGGGAATCCTGTGGTCATGTTGCCTGTTTTGGAAACAAAAATATCAATTTGGTGAGCAATTCAGTATTGTTAGCTATGTCAAATAAAGATAAGGGGAAACAAAATCTTCGTTTATATCTAAGGGAAACCAAATAGTGAAGTATTACTTTTGCATCAGTTAGTCAGAATACCTTGGGATTTGGTGGTGACAATGAATATGTCACGAGTCTCTGGCCCTCCCATCCCAGTCCTGCTGAAAGCCATATGTGCTTCCCCTCCATCCTCCACCAGGCAGAGCCCAGGAGCAGGGAGGGTGCCAGCTCCTTCCTGTGAGCAGTGCAGTGCTGAAGGCTGCTGGCTGGCAGCATTTCTGCAATCTCATACTCACAGATATTCACTAGCTGTAAGTATGTTTCTTTTAATCACTTGCTCATCAAGAAGTTTCACTAATCAAATCAAAGATCAGAAATAATGCTGTATTTGGCATATAGTTGAAATTCACTGCTCTTAGTTTTCATTCTAATTTGTAGATTGCTATCCAAAACTATTACATAATATTTAAAATAAAATCACAAGGGGGCCTATCAACAGAAACGTCCTAAATCAGTAAGTTTGAAAAGCTCAATTCTAATTTGACTCACTGAGATAAATCATGAAAGCAAATGAAACTAAAGCATTTGATTTCTGTATTTAAGATCAACAGAGGAATTTTCATCAGTAAGAAAAAAAAAGTTTTATCGTCAACTAATAGCTTGGTCTATCACCACACTAAAAATGTCACAAAAGACATTCATTTTTTAAAAACAATTTAAAAATCTAAATTGTAGACTTAGTTCAGCAGCTTCTGCTTGGCTTAGAGTGTTTTCCAAGTCCCTAAAACTCTTTTAGACTCACAGAGATGGATATCTGAATTCAAAGTGTACTTAACTAAAATAGAGGAAAAAATAATGATGACAATATTTGAATATACTTTGAATTTTTGGGAAAATTTGCAATGCATACCCATGACTGAAACTTATTAAATAATGAAATGACTTTTTAAAAGACTAAGCATTTATAGCATAACATTTAATCAGCTTCAGTGTATTGCTACAGCAGCATCAAACCTGTCATGATAGACTCTGAAGTTTCATTTCACTAGGCGATGGTTGCAATTATTTATTCAGTCTAAGTATTTTAGTACCCTTTGGCTGTGAAAATCTCTTTTGATTAAAAGACATATGTCCCTTTTTTCATTGCTTTTTATCCCTTTTATCGAATTTTCAGAAAGGATATTCTAAAGCATTTCAAAGTTAGCTTAGTGAAGTAAGTACCATGCCTCTACTTAGCTAGGGTGTATGAGAATTTCCATAATGTGAGACGTTTTTCCCTTAGACCTAGCAGCTCTTTTCCATTCATACATCTTCTCCATGTCTTTATATACATAGGATCTTTTTGAGGCTTTTAAGATATATTAGTTTGATAATTTGAAAATTAGTTTCCTCTTTTAATAAAGTAACATGTAGCATGTTGAGGGGAGGAAAAGGTTAGGGCTTTCACCCATTTGTCCTGCTACAGGACAAATGCTTTTCTAAAAATCCAGCCATTAAAAACGTGCCAGATCTGGCATGCTGCAGTTCTGGCATGATGAGGCCCAGAGAACACTCCTGTGACACATGGCATCCTTGAAAATTTACCACTCACTACACTTCTGTGCTCAAAATCTTGCTATCAAAGAATCAGAAAGGTTGAGGTTGGAAGCAACTGCTGGAGATTGTCTAGTCTGGGCTCCAGCAGGGACACCTCGAGTCAGTTGCTCAGAATCATGTTCAGACAACTTTTGAATGTCTCTGAGGATGGACACTCCACAACCTCTGTGAGCACCCTGTGCCAGTGCTCAGTCACCCTCACAGTGAAAAGGTGTTTCCTGTTGTTCAGAGAAAACCCCCAGTGTTTCACGTGCCCATTGCCTCTGTGCTGTCACTGGGCGCCACTGAACAGAGCCTGGCTTCATCCTCTTTGCATTGTCCCTCCAGGTATTTACATACATTAATAAGTCACCCCCGAGCCTTCTCTTCTCCAGGCTAAGCAGTCCCAGCTCTCGTAGCCTTTCCCTGTAGGAGATGCTCCAGTACACTGATCACCTTCATGTCAGTCCCTTTGCTGGGCTCCCTTCAGTACAGCTCTGTCTCTCTCTTGTACCGGGGAGCCCAGGACTGAGCACAGCACCTCAGGTGTGGCCTCAGCAGTGCTGAGAAGGGGGAAAGGATCAACTCTCACCTGATGGCAATGCTCCTTCTAATGCAGGCCAAGACACCACCAGCCTTCTCTGGGGCAAGCCTGTTTGAATGGCTATTTCCCTGACGTTTCAAGTTACAAAATTAAAAGTCTATAAGGTAAGCTGTTATTGTCCCAGTGATTGCACTGATTTATGATATGATGTGATAGTGTTAAACATATGAATTTAACATTATCTAAGTTTCAGCTACAATGCCTCCATCCTCTCCTACCCCCCAACTGGTTTTTAATGTTAGTGGATTATTGTGCAAAGTAGTGAGCCTTAATAAAAGTTCTGGTTTTTAAAAATCCTTTAGAGTTAACTCAGATGCTGTTTGGGAAATTTGTTTCTAGTGTCTTCCCAAAAGTTCTGCAGGATTGTTATGCAGATTCCAGGAAACCCACAATCTTTGTTACTATTTTTTAAATTAATTTTCAGATCACTTACACATTTATAGAAAAATCCACTGATTAATAAAATCAAGGCAAAGGCTAAAAGTGACCTTTTATAGGTCTACTGCACTAGACTGAAAGACAATAACAGCATATTTTGATGCATTGGACTTAAAATCATATAATTAAAAAATATAACTTCATCAAAATTAAGCCACAGAAGCATAACTGCTGTAGTATGGCTGGCCTTTGATGACCACAGAGTCAGACTCCATACCTCAATACCGCAAATGTTAAAGCATTCATCTCTTACTTTTCAGGCTCCAGCCTAGCAAAGCAATCAGTTTCAATAAGAACTACCTATTCAGCGAAACATTAAGGAAAAGTCCAACATGCTCAAGTCCAACCATGTTCAACAAAACACAGCAGCATATCTTAAACTGTCAAGGGGACATCAGGAGATGCCAGAAAAATGACAGCTGTCCAGTACAAAAAACTTTAAAGACCACGTGTAAGTGAGCTCCTGTGAGGTGATGAGCACTTACACATTTCAGGGGGGGATCAAGGTACTCAACAGAGCGGCAGTTCAGGTCCAGGAAGCATATTTCTCTCAGAAAGAAAGGTATGCTTGACAGCCTTGTCTACCTGCCACAGCTTTCCCAGCCTGGATACTTTACAGCTCCTGGGTGTGGGATGGTTTTCTGCACGGCAATAAGGAATGTGCAAACCATAACTCAGGAACAAAGTGTTCATTCAAGCTGATGTTTATTTATATTTTCACAGTCCTTTTATGCTAAAAAATGGTGCTTTATGCTGCTGGACTTTTGCACTTTAACTGTCTAATAAAAGCTGTTTTGTGTGTTTTGTAATTTTCACCCCTAAGAAACATGAATTCCTATCATTTCATCATTACACCATTGATACATAACACCTTCTGGTAACCCATGGTAACAGTACTCCTTGTTTTAAGTAGCAGGTGTTGAGGACATGGCAAATGGCTGCCTATTCAGTTTAGACCACCTAATGGAGCTTTTAGGGCTAGACAACATTTTCATTTAAATTACGCCAGGATATTGTACATGCACCTCACACAGTGAGCTTTGCTGGAAAGCTGCAGGGATTCAATAAACCCTACATTACACAATCTGTCTCTGCAGACAATTTTAATACAGAGGGTCTAGGCTGCTTTTATGTTTGTCCTGTTTAGCTTGGGGTTTTTACATATGTTAAACAAGTCAGACTGCATGAGCCAAAGTCATTGCTCCTACAGCTCAGTCTTAGTCAATCAATTTATTCCAGGGATGAACTGGCTTATTGTGGTCAGGGAGACAGTGGTTTCGGGTTTTTTTCTATGGAAGATATATGTCTCGATCTTGAAAAGATTTCTACTTATGAAAGGGGAGTCAGTGAGACTAATTAGGCAGCCTACTTAGTTTAAAAATTTCAGAAATTCATTATGCAGTTCTAGGAGCTTGCCAAAACTACAATCACTAAGGTAAATACGAGTCACAAAAATTTCACTATAAGGAAATGTACTTCCTAAATTTTTTAATCAAAATGAGTTCCTACTGTCTTTGGTCATTCATTCTGTCACAATTAATTTTTGAGTCTAGGCCATCATCCAAAAAAGTTCATTTTCCTGAACATATGATAAAGAATGCAGAGGTCTTCCTTCTGTTACTTTCTACTCCAGAGATGAGAGAATGAGGAGGAGGGAAGTGTTCAACCACAGAAGGAAGGCTGAAACTGGTTATCCTCAGCTAGAATGGTCTTTTAGCTGCTCCTATTTTTTTAAAGTGCTTCAATCCTTTCAATTCTGTTCCCGGAAAAAAAAAAAAATGCTATGCAGCAAATTTGCACGGAACTCAGGTAGTCTGGAACAACTAAAGCTGTATAAGTAATTCCTTAAAGTATTAGTTGCCTTTTTCAAAACTTACTCTAAAAAATATTGTAACTTTATAGGTCTTGAAAAATTATTTGCCAGCTTATGTTGGCATTAATTCCTTTCCAATGGCTGCAGATGTAGGTTCAGCATAACTTTGGTATGGGCTTACAGAGGCATTAGGGTGAGATAGAAGGAACTGCTTCATTCCAGGTGCATTTCAGGCTCACTGCAAAGGACAAACCTTAGGAATTCTCATGATTTGTTAAATACACGATATCAATTTAAAAAATTGATAATCTTTTGTCCTTAAAGAGAACTTCTGTATTGAGTCAACACTGCTGCATTTTGATTTCAGCTTGTTGGTTTCCTTCTGTGCCTGGTTTCAGGGTGGTTTTGTTGTTATTATTCGATTGTTTATTTTTATTTAAAAAAGGCAATACTCAGTTGTCTAATTAGGGGGGTTTTAGATCAGATTTATGCACTGGTTAACTTCATTACATAAATTCTGAACCTAAGTAATTATTTGATATCTATCTAGCATTTGCTCTTATTGTACCGAACACCGATGAAATAAAATGTAAGGTTAAATTTGATAGAATTTATGTAGCATAAATCAATGACTTCTGTCTCTGCCACACTCCATTACATAATCTTACCTAGAGAGCTATGATATTAAACACTGCCACAACTTTGAGGAATAATGCAAAAGCTCATTGATTTCATGCTAATCTTAATAAGCTTTAGAGAATTCAAAGTATCATGATTTTTCCAAAAGTGCAGCCTAAGACTGCATTGTGTCACCAAGGCACAGGTTAACAGGTAGAGATGGCACAAGATTTGTGCACTGCACACAGTGTAACAGCAAGCAGGAGAATATATATTTGCCTCCTTCCTGGTTGGTATTAAAAGGATGTTCCAGAGACTGATGGAAAACTAACATTTTTTAATTTTATTTATTTTTATTATGCAGAAAGTAAGAATGTGTGAGGGAACTCTCTTTGAATGCTTCTAGAGTTTGTCAGTAACAAGGTGTTGCGTATCAGTGGTGCACTGTTTCATTATCTTTTTGAAAAATATGGGAATATCACATGCTGCTTCTTTCCTCTATATTAGGACTTCTTTCTTGTCACTATCCACGAAGAAAGGCATGCCAATCCCAAGATGTTTTATCATCTGCCTGGTTTTCTTTAGTAGTTTAGCAGATGGAAGAGTTTAGCTCTATGATGCTCATATACACAAATATATGGATTTTATAGATACTTTGAAAGGTCTCCTAGTTATTTATAAGTTACTCATATATCTGTGGAGAAAGAAAAGACATAAGGGGTTTGCAATACTCCACACTTTTTTCACTGATAACTTAGATGATAGGCCTGGGCTCTGGCACATTTTCATAATACTAGAGAATAACAAATTATTATACATTGCCTGGCCTGCAGTAACTATTTTTTCTTGTATTCTCAACTTATGGCAGGGCGGAATTATTTTACTTGGTTTAGTCTTAGAATTACAGTTCAAGTCACGGTGCATTATCTGGCACGTGCTGTGGACAAAGCAAATACAGCACATGGCACATATGTGGTGCACGGTGCACCAGCAATTGTTATAGCTTAGCTGACACATGCACACGTCTTTCATGTGATCCATTATGTCATCCACATCCTGGACTGACGTTTTCTTTTGCCCAATTATAGGATCAACATCCTAAAGGAAAGCTTTCCCTAAGCACCCACCAGACGGTGCAGTCCTGTATCATGTCTCCATGCACGGTGATTTAGTCATTAACTGCTACACGGCCAGAACTGGCATGTGGACAGAGGACATCTTTCACCATCCTGTTCAGTTCACCTGCTCTGCTGAAGAACACACTTTTGAATTTCAAGATGTAAGGAAGTATTTTTAAAAGCAGTTACCTTACTTTGCTCGCTATTTCTGTTGGAAGGAAATTTTTTTCCAACTTTCAGCTTGAATTCATTGAAACCAGTCTGTACAAGTATTGTCAGCACTGTTGAAAAATAATTCTATCAATTATTCCTTGCAGGAGTTTAATCCCTTCATGTAGAATTTAATCCTTCTATGCAGCTGTAGGCAGCACATCCTCTCAATGTCATGAGGATAAATAAGGAATAGGTCATTTAGTTCCTTCCAACAAGTTGCGATTTCCTGGCTGATCCTCCATCAGCCCACGTACCCTGAGAGCCAGTGCTGTACCAGCTGCCTCTTGGGGAGCTCAGGGCAGTCACCATCCTGTTTCTGCCTTGGACACCCTGCTCTGCCCCTGACTTCACCAATGCTCCTTAGGCTTTTCCTTACATCTGAAAACACATTTCTGGGAGCAGCAGTTCAACCCGGAGTAAAACACTCTGTAAACTGGTGCCAAAGGTAAGACAAAGTAATCCTTCACAGGATAATTCTAAAATACATTGATTTGTGATAAAGTCCTCATATCGCATAGCACAAATATGTGCGGTTTCCAAAAACTGGACAGTGTTTATATTAAAAAAATCTTAGTCTGATTCAGATACAAATTACAGTATTCCTATTTTGATTTAGGGATATTAAACTGTCATTAAAAGTGCAGGACAACTTTGATCAAATTTGTGCTTGCTTCATTAACATTTGTTCCACTACTGAGGGAAAGAAAGGAGCTCTTTTGAATTACTGTGTAAGTAGCCTTTTATCGAATTGTCTGCCTCATAATGTGCTGATTTGGGGGGGAGATTTTAACTGCACTATCTATTATGACAAAGACAGGAACCATTTAGAGTCTCATCCTCCATCAATAAAAGAATTCTCCTTTCTTACACATTTATGATTTAACTGATGTGGTAGAGGAATTTTAATCCATAAAATAGGCAATATACATGACTCACTACCAATGCTAACCATCTTTCCAGAAAGAGAAGATAGGTTTTGCACTTATAAGAAACATTTAATTCTGTTAAAAATGAGCTATACCCATTCTAATAGCTTTTCTTTTGCTGATCACAGCGTGTTGTTCTTAATTTTGTTTCATCTTCCTTACAACTGTTAACATGTATGAGAGTCTGATGACATGTATTTTCAATATTCTTTCTCTACGTGAAATAAGTGTGACTGCTTTTACATAGAAATAATGTGTTTTCAAGACCTCAATTTGTGCTTAAAAATCAATTCTAATTTAACCTGTTTGTATTCTCATTTGGTAAGACCTATTTTACACCATCCTGATATGAAAAGCAAGCCTTCGGGCCAAATAAAATAAATGAGAATTTAAGGCCATGCGTAAGTGCTTTGCTGAATCAAGACTCAGTTACTAGACCGTTACTGCAATATCATTATATTGTATTACAGGCTTTAACAAACCCATCACAGTTGTTTCCAGATATCTGTTTCAAAGTTCCAACATTACAAGGTCTTATCTTTAAAAATGGATAAGAAATTAGCTAGTGTTTCAGTCATGTCAGATTATATGAATTAATAATTCAATAATTAGATTATTTAGACAAATAAACCAAGAATAAGAAATAAGAACATTCTTCTTTTTAGCAAATTATCTCAGATACTTGCTAACACCTTCTGAAACTTCAAAAGGATGTGAAAGGGTGAATGGAGGCTTTTAGTGTTTCCACTTGTCATAGAAAACTGAAATGTTGATCAAGCTCAATAATGGAAGGGGACTCATGGAAAGATACTGAGGGACTGTTCAGTGCTTCTGTTATGCCACAGAGCAAGAAACACATTTACTTTTATAATTTTACAAATTTGTGCATGATGGACTGGCATGGCAATTCCTCCTCTTACCAGGAAGGGCGTTTCCTGAAAATGGCAGAATGGGAGAAAGTTGTATGGATCAATCACAAGGATTCTGAGAATTAATTCTAAGCCTTGTGAAAAAGGCAATGATATGATACTTGAAAAATATTTCTCCTTTTCTTTTACTGTTTCCTGTAGCCTGCCATAGAAAAGAAAATGGAAAATTTAGATGAAGACAGAAATGAAAGCATTTCTGTGAAATTTCTGTCTTTCTGCCCTTCTCCAGCATGGGCTCCAGTGCCATCTGGGAAAGCAATGTGAGAATAAGAGGGCACAAGGCATTCTTCATTTTGCCCAGAACCACTGGATTTTCTCAAGCATTATTGTTTATTGTCCAGGTTGGCCACGCAGGTCGTGCATGACTAAAAGGGTTCTTTGTCATAACAAATGAAATGAGAAGGAGATAGGATGGTTGTCCGTGAAAATGGGAGCTGGAACATTGTCTTGAAATAAATTATATAAGGTGATAGGGTCTCACTGGGCACGTCCTAAAACATCCCCAACAGATTGGCTTTAGCTAATGTCTTTTTGATCAAAGAAGGAGCCATTTCAAAATAATGTACTCTGATAGAGATTCTATCTCTTAGAAATTGAGAAGATGTTTGATCATCTTTGTTTTTTCTTGCCTTAAAACCCTAAGATTTCAGCTTAGGTTTCAATTTATGCTGGAAGTACAGGGAAAGGAACCTATCTGTTTTTATATTGCCACATCAAATGCATTCTTTGATTAAGAAATAACGTTCTATTTATATCAAAATCTCTGGGACTTTGAGAATTGGATTTCAGTGGAGAAGAATCTAGTCCCTAATAAAACAAAAGCAAAACAGTTCTTTGTCAGGAATGTTTTATTTAGTGTTTGCAGAAGTGTCATTATACAGGTGGGGGAATAGTGTGCTTTTTTCATTCCTTGCATCCATCTGCATTTCTTGTTCTTGTGGGACTGTAGGAGTTAGAGCAAGACCTCAAAGGCAAAACAACAAAAGACTCGACTGGAAGTAAACACTGCATAGGGAAGTGTTTTTCCATGAGAATAGTGTTGAAACACTCAGTCCCAAAATATTTGCTGAAGGAAATGTAAGATAAGAAAAGCAATAGCTAAACAAGCAAAGACACTTGGAAAGTAGGGAATGAACTGACCTATATCATGGGGAAAGTCACAAAGCAAATGAGCAGATCTTCAGCTACTGAAAGTCAATGTAAGCCCAAAGTTGGAAAGTTCATGCAGTCATTAAGGAAGTGCGATTTTTTTTCCTGCATATTACTTAAATTCTAGGGACATCACTACATTTTAAAAATGCACTGCTTAAAAAAGTGATGCCAGACAGGCTACCCCACTTGATATCCTCCACAAAATGAGAGAGTGAGGCAGCAGCCTGAGGGAAATATGGCAGGGAGGGGAACTCTTTAAGGTACCAAGCAGTGATGAGATGGGGAAAAATGGACTTTAGAGAGAGATAGTATGAAAAAATCATAGTAGCTTTGTGTCTGTACAGCCCAGACTGCTTCACAGTCCCAGGACTAGTTTATTTTTTGCGACATTCCTCCAGGCATGAGTAGAGGCCTGATGTTTTGTGAGACTCAATGCAGTGGCTTTCATTTGAACCATATATGTTTGTAGTAATTCTTTATTTCATGCTGACTTTAGTTTGCAAAGGCAAAAGAACACCTCCCCTAAACTTCCTTTTTTGACAGTCATGTCATTCAAAAGAGGGGGAAATCTATACTTTCTCTCTTGGCTGAAAAATACTAATGATAATGTGTAAATTTGGCAAAATGAATTGAACTCACCTTCAAATTAGATCTATTTGGAACAGCTCTGTTGCTGCTGCTGCTAGACATATTTCCTGCTTTTTGGTGGGATGGAAGGAGAAAACAGAAAGCAATTCCTCAATGTCTAACATATAATTTGTAAACAGGCTAAACTGCTTGTATTCTGTGTTCCTGTTTCATAATTCTTCTGCATTTGTATTCAAAGGCAACTCTTCAATGTCTTACCAGGGGTAAGATTTTGTCTTAAAATATTAATAAGGGAAAAACACGTATTCCAAAGATAGGTGTTAGTAACTTTTTATCACTTCTCCTAAACAATATAATGAAACCATTTGTTAATAATATTAAAATGAGAACAGTCTAACCCAATGATTACTGAAAATGGCTTCAAGCAGAGCTGAAATATTGATTCAGTGGGAAGTTAGATGCTCTTCATTATTACATCTTTCAATAGCAGCTGAAAACACTGCTTTGGTAAATTAGTCAGGGCAGGATGAGCACAACCAAAAATCCTAAAAAAATAAAACAACCCAAAAAATATTGACCTGAATCCCGTAATTAAATATAATTCTAATAAAAGTTCTATCTTTTTACTATATTGTTATATTGAAAGAACCTTCTTCCAGCTAAAAGAAAGAGAAGTCTGAATCAAAAGTGCTAACCTTTAAAGGTCTCTTTTCCAAAGGCAAGCTTGGATTTCTCAGTTGTTCTACTTTACAGCAAGCTTGGCAGATGATCTGTTTGCACTGGCAGAAGAACCAGTGGTATTTTTTGTTAACTTTTGTTTGAGCTCTGTTAGAACAACTGGTTCCTTGCTGGCATGCTATTGTCAACAGAAGAGTTTTGCAGAAAGGTGATCCTGCTTTTATACTAACAGGATTTTAACGTGAACACAGCACTGCACTGTGCTACAAGTTGTATGTACACCTTTTCACCTTAACTGAGATCTGAATGAGACTGAAGGCATGCAATCATTCAGAAGAAAAATACGTTCAAAAATTAACGTTCTTCTTACAATTTAGATTGCGTCTGAAAAACAGTGTATCTTTTCCCATGTGGTTAGTTGTTTTCTCTCCTTTTTTGTTTTGCTTTTTAAATGTCCAGCTTTGACTGAACTCTTGTAAGGTCTTGGCTTGTACAAATCTCTCAGCCCAAGGGTTGCACAAGAAAAAATTAATGCAGAGTGAAATAGAATTTATGTTTCATTAGCTTGCAGTTCTCATATTTCTATTTCAATGCATGTTCTTTTTTATTATTATAAGAAAATATCACACAATTCCCAACCCTGTATGACCTATGCTATTGATTATTTTGTATACCTTCACCCAAGTCCCTCTTACTTGTCTTCTGCACAAAGCACACAAGGGAGATTAGAGATATTTTCCTTATATCAGCTTCTCCAAACCACTCACGGGAAATCATGGTTGGCCATTTCCAACTACAGTGATTTCTGCCACGCTCATAGAGACCTCTTTAGTGAATAATGCTGTTCACAAATTTTAGAGAGACAGAAATGAACAACCATGATTCCAAAACTGCTTCCATTAATTCTTTAATTAAAACTAAACTCTATAGTTCTTTTTGTTTATTAAATGGTATTCATGTTTTAATATATTCTTACAGCACATCCACTCAGTAATTTTACTGAGAAATCAAAGAGACACATGATCACAGAGGGGCTATTTTCATACTGTGTGTTAAATATTGAACACATTCTTATTTACTTTGTCAGTTTGATTAAACTGTGGCTGTCATCTGTCTGCTAGACAGAAAACCCTGGTATCCTAACTTGAAAAATATGCTCATCACAGGTGGACAAATAGTGTTTCTCCCAAAATCATTTAGAGTCAGATTCTTACAGAGCCCAGAACTGATGGAGTGAATGTTTGCAATTATCCTCAGATGTCTATTCCTTTTTGGAAAAGATGTTGTTAAGTGGAAAAAAAAAAAAAAAACAAAACAAACCAAAACAAAGCAAAGAAGTTGTTTCCTCACCACATTCTGGTGGGGAAATAAAATTGATGGGCTCTCTGGCATGCTGTATCTCAAGAGCTGAAGAAACAGGGGCAGCAACAGCAGACTGAGTTCAAAATGTATGTTAAATACTAATTTGTGTCAGGATATTTTATCTCCTCCTTCTTCTGTTCCCCAGAATCTTTTTTTCACAGCATGCTCACACAGCAGAAGATAATAATTAAACTACTGTGCATTGTCTGTCACTGACACACATTAGAAAATTATGAAATAAGACTGAAGAATAGCCAAAATTAACTTTTAGAAACTCAGTTTTTTTCATCAGGTTTACTGTGAATTTAGGTCATCTAAAAGGTGACATTTTATTAAAGATGAACAGGGCACTGTAATTTCTCTTTTACAAAGGATTCAGAAGTTTTGAAATTTGTTTTCCTCCCAACTTGAAACAGATTTCTTTTTTCCTGTTAAAAGAAAATCTGATATCAAAATATACAGTTTTTTTAAATCAGTCCACTCTGATCATTTGAAAATAAATTCTTTGTGATCCATTGAAAGAGAGCCAGAAACCCTCAATGGACAATTTTATCACTTGTGTCCTTTGAATTTCTCAGACTGCAGTATTTTTTAACTCAAGTGAACTACTCGGACAGCTAGATATTGGAAGTCCTAGGATTCCCATCTGAGCCCATAATAATAAATCATGGAAATCCAGGGAGGAAAAGAGAAAAGTCTGTCTGAGAAGAGGTGAAATAGGCTAATCGGCTTGTTGAACATCTCCCGAGAAGGGTGTTGTCAACATTTCTTTCTCTCTTTCCTACTGGGAGTTTGACCAGTGGACCTCACCTGTGTGGGGAAGAGGAGCAGTGTCCTTCCTCCTTGGTGGCGGGCTGCAATACTCTTTTTGCTGATGATTGAAATAACTGGAGTGTCCCTAGGGTTCATTCCAGTTTTTAGTGCCCACAGGCAGGACCCTTAAGAGATACAGCACGTTCACCATGCATGTTTCAAATTGTGGACGAAATTCAGCCGTCTATAGTGAACATATTTCAGCAAATTAAAATTTCAGTGACAAATGTAATTTTATGTTCCAGTCTCCCCTGCAAATTTCTCCATCTTTTCATACATTGGAATCCACAATAATGCTGATTGCTTAGAAGTATGTTTATGTATTTCTCACTGTATACCACAAAAAAATGCAGTCAGCAAAGTCTTCACCCCTGGAATAGTTAATCCAACATTTGAGCATCTCCAAGTATGTATTTAAAAAAGATCTGTAAGGAAGGAGCCACTTTTGGTTTCACAGACAGCAAACTGAGGCACAACACGCTCATACACATGTAAATGCTGCAGAAAATTCTGGGATTTAATTCAAGCGTGCTCAGAGTTTTCAAAACCTCTGGGTTAGATTATCAAATAGCTCTTGCAGTTTTGACATGGTTTCCCAGTTCCAAACAAAGAAGAGAAATGTCTCTATAGTCACTTAAGGACATCACACAGTATTCTGTTAAATTATTCTACAATCCCTCCATATCAGGAGAAAAAGTTGCCATCTAGGACTTCAAAACAAGACAGGACTTTGAAAAGAAGTATTTGAACTATGGGAGTGACTAAGCGCAGTGGATGCTCTTCCTGGCTTCCAGGATGATGGACATTTGCTTGTATTTATCTCTTAGTACAGGACAGGACAGGGTGAAGATTGAGGGTGAGTGTTTTAAGCTGTCTTGGGAAAACACTATGCTTGTACTGTTTTTTTAATGAAACAAAATATGCTGTGCTGCATGAACCCAAAATGCAGAGTTTAACTTTGAGTGTAGCGTGGCGTATTGACACCATTTTGAGCTGTTATAGTACCAGCATGTTAAAAATTTATCTGGGCCTTTATTTCAGTGTGTGAGCACAGAATTGTCTTTTGTTTCTCCTTTTCTCATTGTAGCTCATTTGTAAGTATTATAGATAATCACCAAACAACATGCCAAACTCTTAGCTCATTGTCTGAGTTCTTTGTTCCATAATTATATATGAAAACTAAACTCATGGTTAGAGACTGCTGTACTCTGTTATCAGTGCAACAAAACACAGGAGGGAGATTTATAGCATGCCTGGTGTTACAAATTACCTACACATGAAAGGAAGAAGAAATAGCTAAGAGTGGGACTAGCTATTAAGTGTACAGCTATTCTTTCATAGTTAGGATCCCATACAGGGCTATCCACCACAGTTCAAAGCTGTCACCCACCAGTGTATAAGTTAGTTTCACATTTGTCATATGTTCATGCTCTTTTCTCCCTCCTGAGAAAAGTATGAGCAGTGCATGTTTTGTTTCCACATTTTGATTGCCTTAGGGAAAGAATCTGCCACAGATACAAAAACATTTGAATTCATCTTTCTCCAACTGTTCTTGGAAAAGAAACTATCATGTTTATACAATACAGGACAGACTTGGCAACTGTTACATGGATGGTGCCTTCCCACAGATCACAGAGTGCCTCAGTCTATTAGTGACCTAAACTCCATGCAGCAGTGCCCTTGGAAAACTTCTGTTGCTAGCAAATGCTGAATCAGAAACACTCCCAAAACAAATCTGGTGTAAATTAACTTAATTATCAAAAGCTTCCAGGAGCCTGGGGATTTGCAACAAAGTATTTATAAAAACAGAAAAACAAGAACTAAGTAAAAAATTAACACATCTTCCCATATGAGCAATAAACAAATCTTAATCATTCATAACATGCTTGTATAATGAACAAGCATGTTAATACATATTACAGGCTGAAATACAGTTATTTACCTCTTACCAGAGTCAATAAAAGGTCCCAGGGTCAAGCCCTGGTTCCTTGAGGTCAAAGGGAATTATATATAATCTAACTGTCACAAGTATTATCTTCCTCTCTGCACCATCTCCCAAAGCCTTCCATTCAACACCTGTCATTTCCACTGACTTTAGCAAAAGGATTTTTACCTATTTCTTAATAAACCAGGTACCAGTATCTAATAACTCTCCCCATATCTATGCTGCATGTTTATTTTGTCTAAGTCTACCTGTGTGCTGTAACACAGGTTACAGCCTCTTTCTGTACAGCTGGAGATGCCTGGACATCCAAGATGCTGAACCAAGTTGGAACTTCATTGTACACACAACAGGGACAGACTTTGGGATATTTTTCCAGCTAACATCAATGCCACAAATAGGGGTCATAACTGGCACAGAGCAGGTAAATAAGGAGCTATATTCCCCTTACTTTTAGTATAATGAGAAGCAGCATAATGACAAACAGAAGAACCATTTGTGTATCCATCTGGGATGTGCAGAATAAAGAAGGATCTCTCAGTTAAGCAAGTGCCCATCACGTGATGTTATACAATAAAGCTGCTGGGTTTTTTTCCTTGTGAGAACACTACAATTGCTATATTTTCAGATGTCTCAATATCTATCTTCCCTCAAAACATCTAAGTCCCAGAAAATAAGTAAAAAAAAACTCCAAGCCTGCAAGATCAAGTTAAAATGCTCTCATAATCCCTATCAGATTCTGGGTAAATAGCTCCAAATCAAAACAATGCAGAAAATAAAGTTAAATTTGTGAGATGGGAGGAGAAGGAAATTATTACGATGAGGTATTTGGCATACATGTTCCATTCTGTTGCTTCACTCCATAAACTAGAGTCAGATTAACCTACCAAGAAAGAATAACCAGTGGTTTGGGGAATGTTTTCTTGGGCCTGTTGAACTGTCTGGAGGTTTTCTCTATTGAGGAGCAGACTAATAGGATGATTATCTTTCTATCTGAATGATGTTTCATGGAAGAAAGAGAGGGCTTGGGAATATTTGCATTTTCTGAATTGGCCTCCATCATGCACTTTAATTCTCACTGTATTTCTCTAACAGTCATGCCCTATCTTTGTAAGTGACAAAGGCCATTAGTTGAACAACCATAGCAATTCATTACCATAGGTTAGGAGACTATTTAGTATGTCAAATTCTACATTTTCTAATAGATATAATTAACACAGTATTTTGCATTCCTTGAATATTCACAGTATCCATCCACAGCATGAGGTTTCTGACCCAGCCAAAAGATGAAGCATTTTCAGATATCAATTTTTGAATAGTCTCAAAAGTAACCTTAATAACCTATTTCATCCCTCACTGCCCATGCATTAGTGCTGCTTTCATCTCCTATCTTTTATGCCACCTCTTGGAACAATGATGAAGAAATTGGTACTCTACTCTGGAGAGTAGAGTATTCCTTCTTCTCCACTAGGATGTGTGCATTTCATGGATATCTCTCACACTATTTCTTCTCCTAAAAAGCAAATGGCACAGTCATATTATTATGCATTTCTCATTTGTAAAATATCATCATGTGTCCAAGTGCAAGGTCCTGCACTTGGGTTGGGATGACAGGATTGAGAGCAGCCCTGCAGGAGAAGGACTTGGCTGTACCTGTAGATGAGAAACTGACCCTGAGCCAACAACACATGCTCACAGCCCAGAAAGCCAACTCTATCCTGGGCTGCGTGCAAAGTGTGGCCAGCATGTCAAGGGGGGTGATCCTGACTCTCTACTCTGCTATTGTGACACCCCACCTGGATCACTGCATCCAGTTCTGGGGTCCTCAGCAGAGGAAAGACACAGATCTGCTGGAGTGGGTTCAGTGCAGGGCCACAAACACGGTCAGTGGGCTGGAACATCTCTTCTATGAAGACAGGCTGAGAGAGCTGGGAGTTTTCAGCCTGGAGAAGAGAAGGCCCTGGGGAGATCTTATGTCAGCCTTTCAACACTTAAAGGGGGCTTGTAAGAAGGATGAAGAGAAACTTTTTAGCAGAACCTGTTGCAATAGGGCAAAGCAGGTTTTAAAGTAGCAGAAGTTAAACTAAGTATAAGGAAGAATTTTTTTTCACAATGGGGGTGGTGAAACACTGAAATGAGTTGCCCAGCAAGATGGTAATTACCACATCCCTGAAACATTCAAGGTCAGGTTGTACAGGGCTCTGAGCAACCTGATCTAGTTGAAAATGTCCCTGCTTATTTCAGGGGGCAGATCTGGACTAGATGATCCTTAAAAGTCCCTTCTAACCCAAAGTATTCTATGATAATAAGATCTCAGTTTAGCATATTCCCTTGACCCATACACGCAGACTTGCACCTGTAATCAGGATTCAGCTTCTGTCTTGATACTTGTGAATATTTACACCAAAAAATACGCATGTGTTATGTATTTTTGTATTTGTGTAGTTTATAGTACAGCTGAGGCTGAAGGAAGTTTAAAAGCACACTGAAAAATATATTTAGGTCTGAAAAATCAGAAGTCAAAATATGTTTATTTTAAACAAATATGTTATTTCAAGCAAACTCCTGATTTTGGCATTTAAGTACTTTTAGTGAAGTGTGTAGAACTCCTAGAATATGTCTGCACAGGCATCCTCTTTAACTAAGAGCAGAACACTTACAAAGTCATTTGTGCTTCCAAGGAGGCTGGCCAGCATCTACCTCACTTATTTGTCCAAACACTTTTATTTTACAACTCTCTGAGCTGATGCTCATCCACAAATTGAAGGTTTTTACAACAAAATTAAACACTTTATATTTGTATAGTGCTGTCCATCTGGTAATCTCAAAATGCAGCAAAACATTAATTAAGCTTCAGAAGTTGTTGGAAGATAATGAAGCTAAATATATTTCTTTAGTAATTAATGTTTCCTTTATTCCAATCTCAGATGTGCATGGGTCCACTTAAGTTAATATTTCAGACAAAACTTTCCTGCATTCCAGTCTTGAATAAGCTTTTTTTTGGTCTATATAAATGCATCAGTTAGCATGGAACTGCACAAAAGGTACATTAAGAGTAGAAGGAAAGTTTTCCTTCTTACACAAACATGATTTCCCAATCACCTCCTTCCCAGCCACAATTTTAGTGGCTCAGTATAAATCCTTTTACATTTTCTGTATTGGTTAGTAACATGCCTGCCCTTCATCTTTGGTATCTATTGAAAGAAAAGATTTTATTCACAGCAATGAAGAAGTAACTGAGCAAATAATAATCACTTATGAGCTAGTCCAGCCCAAATTTCACCCAGAAGGTTTTTGCCAGGAGCTGCCCATCCAAAGCAGTCACATGTCCATGGCAGTCTGCAATCTGTTGAAAGTCTAATTCTCTCTTCTTTGAAACTGAAATAGTAGCCATTTAGTAATATTACTTAAATCACTTAAAAATGCTTTAAAAAGGATTTCATGATTGTAAAAGGATGATTAAGTAAGAGCTGCTATGGAATGCACAGCAAAAGACAGTTCAAATGTCCAGTCCAAAGGGGAAGAAACAAGAATGAATTGACTGGAATTGTTCAGTTCCACAACCAAGGAGTCCCTGGTCTTCTAGGTGCAGGGCTTGAAATATTTGGACTCATGTAATAGATATAAGCCATCTCCTGGTTTCATAAGTGGTTTTGGGGAATCTCATTTGACTTTGTTTTTCTTTTGTAAACCTAAGCCAGATTTTCTCAATTTGACTCAAAAATTTGACTTGAGCATCTTCACTGGCATTCCTAAAAAGGTCTTGAAAGGACATCAGTAAAATATTTAGCAATATCAAAGAACCTCCAGGTCACCTCTCCAAGTCAATTGATGCCAATTCACCATGAAACACTGCACAAAACAGCGTCTATTTGCTCTGCTCAGAGTCAGCAAGGAGATAAGAGATTGGCTGGGATACTGAAGGTGATTCTTGGGCTGATTGATAGAGATCACAGAGGCTTAGTTCAGGAACTCCAGCCAGCTTTAAGTGGCAGAAGTGCTCTCAAATTTATCCACTCAACAGAATCCTTAAAAGGACTGTAATTGTTTTGCTCTATAGACAGTAGAAAACTTATATCTAGTGATATAAGCTGTGTGGGTCTTCCTATGGTCTCTGATGAATACACTGGGATTTTGAACATATGAAACAAAAGTTAATTCAGTTTTGAAACAAGTCTAAGATGCTGAATGACAATAATATGCTAACATTATAACATAAGTGAACAGCAAAAGGAACTAAACTTTGGAACTCAAGTATCCTGTTTAAATAAGGATCAATGGTAGGGCACTGTTTAAAATTTAGAACACAGAAATAAAAGCAGGAATATTTCACTGGCATGTATCAGGGAACAGAACAAATTAAAACAGTTGTTTATTAGGTTTCTTTTTATACAGAAGGGATGAGTTTTAGGAAGAATTCAGACTGAAATGGATTGGAGAAGGAGGAAACCCAGAAAGATGTTACGAGAAGAAGTTACATACTACCAGTGCTAGGAGACAAAGGGAGGCTGAGGTACCTTCGAAGATATTCAACTTTAAAGGCAACTGTTTTGCAAACCTCTCTTCATTTGTGCAGATAAAATGAATGTGAGATGTCTTTTCCACTTTGCCTTGCTTCAGAGTTTTATTCTTTTACTGTGAGGGACAAGGGTATAACTTATCTACAAGACAGGCAAACAGAAGGATGTAACATATTTTTGAATCTGCTAGTGAACACTATCTGAGAAAAGCTGGGTTGGGGGCATGTATGTATCAGTGCCACATCAGTGAAAATCCCACTGGGTAAAGAGAGGGACCTGCTTCAAACCGAGGATCTCTGGTTGATGTATGTAATGATACAGTCTGTGCCTGTGATGTGCTGTATGGCTTTGTGAGCCTCTCAGATGTGTAATGACAATTCATCCTCGAAGTCTTGGCTTGGATGAGTCATTCAGCTCTGTCTCTTCATTTGCATGTACAGAACAAGGTACATTCTTTCTTCATGTCCTTAGCCCTCTGGGTTTACTCTGCCTCATGCACACTGACAAACTTCTTTACGTCTTCATCTAAAGCCTCTGTTCAGCACATCAGAGCTCACTGCAGGAAAGAAAGAAGGCCTTGCATTTGCATATCCCCACTGAGTCACAGATCTTCTTCTTATGGGTCCTCATAGATTTTCTTTTCCCTCACACAGACCTGGTGTGAGGTCTCCTTTCCAGTAACCCATCCCCATCCACAAGTCACCACAGCTTTTCCAAGTATGCCCTATCCTGGTGGAACAAAGGTTTCCTAGGGACCTGCTGTCCCTCCTATTCCCGGGCACACAGTGCAAGTAAGCTGTGATGAGGTGTCTGAACTAGTCCTTGGCCATCCTCTGAGCAGGGCACTGGAGTGTGTGTCCTGTTGGCCTGCAGGCCAGCAGTGGGAACAGCTTCCCCCAAAACTCCTTTCATCAGCTGTGTGAGAAGAGCAGAGCATCCATATACACAGGGTTCAGATTTGCAATATAACTGGTTTCATGTCCGGGAAATAGACTATGGCTGTGTTCACTTTGAATTAAAATTCGAATACCTGTTATAGGAACCCATGAACAGAATTAAATGGAAATTCCAGGGTATTTTTCCACTCTAGTAAAAATAGGTAAATATTTCATTTGTTACTATACAATAGGTCAGCAAACACCTACCCTTAGCAGACAGGAATAAGATTTAAAAAATCTCTGTTTTTCAGATAAAAGGTCACAGTTGATTATTGCTGAAATATCTTAGAATTGGCAATAATTTTTCTTTTAATTTTCACCTCACAGGGCATCTCACACACTCTTTAAGTGGTTCCCTTTTGTTCTAGGATCATTTCAGAAGTGTACATGAGCTGGCATCATCCTATTGTGTAATTGCTGCAACTAATTTTTCCAGTCTGTTTGGGCCTTACTGACAAGAAGACAAGCTGTTTCATTTCTTTCCTCTTTGCGGATATCATAACATGAGGAGAAAAACACCAGGCATAATGAGACAGAATTATGTTATAAATCCTCAGAGGGAAATATATTTTCTCAAAATTCTTGGCACAGAACTTTGCAGAATGACCTAGTTGGTAAGTGGCAAGAAACAAAAAGTTAAGTAGCGTAGTATAAACAAAATCCTACCCTAAGGAACATTAAACTGAAAAAAAAAACCCTGCAATTATGACTTAGGCATTATCCCCTCACATTTCTCATGTCTTTCATGCAGATATCTTTAAATTATGGAATGTCTGATTTCATTTTCCAGTGGCTGGTGTAGGATTACAATCCACTCTCTTTGGCTTACTTCAGGTTTGCATATTCCTCACACGTGAGAGTCCTAATCTAGAACCAGCCTGACCAAAATCTATTTAACTTCAAAACCCCAGCATGGCAATAATAACTTGTCTCCTAAATTTAATTAATGTACTTTTCAGTAAATAATATAAATACCTCCAGTCATATAGTTCTATCCCAAATAATGATGGTGTTTTCAATATACCCACTGCCACAAATTTATTACTAAATTGTAATTTGGCTTCCACAATGATACTGTGCATAAAATGATCTCACTTGAATATTGTGCAGGCTGCTTGAAATGCATTTTTTAAATGTCTCTTAAAATAAAAAGTGTATTTGGGTGAATTAATCTATAGCAATAGAATAGTGGGGGAAATGCAGACATTTCTGATATTTCTGTTTTAAATACCTTTTTAAAATGAAAAATGTGAGGACTTCCCTCACCATTATCTGTAAAAGTCAGTTAGAAAAAAGAATCAAATTTAAGGTGATGATAAATTGAAGATAACAAAGATTACATCCTGTTAAGCACTCAGAAAAAGCTCAGAGATGTAGCTTGTTCAATATTCCTGTTGGAGGTCAACACTCTACTCCTAATAAATGCAGTGGCAAAACTAATGGTTTGAATAACACAAGGGCAAAACCACGACTTATAAAAAAACCTCGAACCTTCATAGCTGAGATGAACAACAAGAAAAAGACTTCCATGTGTCAGACACACGGTGGGATTCTTGGGGCTGTCCTGTGCCAGAAATTAGACTTCAATAATCCTTGTGGGTCCCTGCAAACACAGGATAATCTGTGACTCTATGACTCTATTTATTTATATAGAACAAAAAGAGAAAAATTTATTGCATATTTGTTTATATGGAATAAATTGATTGCCACATTCTTTCCCCCACTTTACTGTTCATCTTAGATTAGATGGATCCTGCCCTTAGATGGTGCAGGGATAGTGTCTCCTGCTCAGTATCCAACACAAGAGATGCTAATCAGGTTTGTGGATGTTACTGTGTATGTGAATTAGCTAAAAATACAAAGGATTTATTGCATATGTGCTTCACTTTGATCTGAGAAGTAGAATGACTGTGATTAATAGAGACATCACTGAATGCATTCCCAGCAAAGTTAACACTTATTCTTTTGTCTTAAGTACAAGTCTGCAGATGTAAAAAATTAATTTTCTCTCACAGAATATATGATTCAAAATAACATCCAGAGAGGGAGGGTAATTGCTAAGCCCACAAATTTGTGTAAGTTTCTAACTCAATTTTAGATAAATTCATTTTCATTAAACTGATTACCTTCAAATTGCTGGAGGTCACCAAGAAGGTCCATGGCAGAATTAAGCTTTGATAAAGCCTCAATGAGTTGACGTTCAGTCAAAAATTATTTGTCTTCATTCAAAAATTAATATTGTTCCTGAGATCTGTAAAATAGAGAAATAAAGTTACAGACATAAAACCATGGCAGGGAAGCAAAGAAAAGCAGAAAAGTTTCTCTAGAACCTTCTCTTTCTTTCTCTAGAAAGTCTGGAGCTTTCCAGAAGCTCAGGGATGCTTCTCAGAGGTGTCAAGAAAAAAAAAAGTCTCATCCCCAGAAGGCACCATATAGAATTGACTGCAACACAGAAGCCACTGTTTTGAGGGAAACTAAAGCTGGTAAACAGACACCCCCTTGGACACGCCAGTCAGGGGAAGTTGCTTTATAAAAAATTTTTAATTTTTATTCTGTCTTTTCCCTTTGCTGTCAGTTTTACATATTCTAGTTTATGGCCTAATAAATCAAACTTTTTAAATCATTGCAACTTGTCTTTATTTTCTCTGGTGAAGTCACTATAAGAAAAAGACGGAGGCAAATCTTTATCGCCTTTCACGCTGATCCCTTAATTATAAGCAAGCCTTCTGGAAGAAGTATGCTAGTGATCCATCACCTGGAATAAGCTTTAAAGGCTTTTTTTGATTTGAGAATGGTTCAGTGGAGGACAGTTACCATCTACTGCCAGTGTTAAACTCCAGCATGTATCTGTCTTTTGAAAATCGGAAGATATCTGTAACTTACCTGGTGGTAAAGAGGCAGCAGAAAAGATTACCAAAAGAATTTGTAGAGTATCTGTCATATAAGTTTTTAAAAACTCGCAAGTGCCTATTAAGAATATTTCTGGTATAAATGACCCTGCTGTGGGAAAAAATGGGCTAAATCCTGTCTCTCCCAGGATGCTGTTCCTTCACCTTTCTCCTTGTCAGACATTCTGAAAGATCAGCGCACATCTGTATACAAATCCTCCTTCAGAACACTTTTCTCTGTGTGACTTATATAGAAAAAGCCAGTCTAAAATGCTGAAATAAGAAAGTACTACAAAAGCTGTTTCTCATTTAGCTTATTCAAACCTCCAAGATACAAATAAGATAAAAGACCCATGGATAATTAACCTTCAGGAAAGCATAAAAAAGGCCAAGGACATCACTGAAAATACACAGGATTCTTAATTCCTCCAGGTCAGTATCTATCTTTCTACAGCTCTCCCAAGCTTCATTAAGAGGATGAAAGACATGATGCAATATTTAGAGGAGTCCTGAATCTGTAAAATATCCTATTGTCTCTCTAGCTTAGTCTTATCGCCTCATACTCAACTATTAAAAATAAAAAATCCTGTGAGTGAACTCCTCCCTCCCATATGCATTTTGTTTTCACAAAGCTTTTCCATAATCTCTGAACTCTTTTGGTGTTAGCCCCATGACAGATAACCAGCTTCCACAGAGATTTCTTCTTAGCTAAGATCATAGAGCTTAAGTTTGTCATATCCCACATAACTAAGCCTTCCAGCTAAAGTATATTTATAAAGCTCGAGGCAGACTAGATCCTTTCTTGTATTGTCAACAGATTCATTAAACATGATCATCTATTTCTTTCACAGGGGAAGGCTGGGGAGCCTCAGTATGTATTTCATCCTTAAATATAAACATAGTATCTTTCTAGCATTAGTGAAGGAATTTTTTTTTATTTTATATACAGCTTTAAAGAATGTAATAAATCATCTTGATAAATAGCAATAAGAAAATGAAGAAAATCCAGAAGGAGGCTACAAAATAGAGGGCAAAATGAAAGGACAAGTTCAAGAAGAACAGAAACAAAGGAATTTTTTGTAAGGTCTCTGTCTTGGAGGCAAGAGATTTCAGTTCTATTTCTGTCTCTACTGCTGGCCAGCCATGTGTGTTAGAAACCTCAGCTGGCTCTTTCCTTGCCTCAGCATAGATCTCAGCATCACACTGCCCACCTCCTGAGTGAATAATGGTCACGCCCTGCTAAGTGGAATATGAAATTCCATCCTATCAAGTCACTAGCATTCACTAGGGCAGAGCCAGTCGCAAAATCCAAGGTTGGCTTGTCCTACAGCATCCCCGTATTAATTTTTCTGAGTCTCTTTGAGCTTCTGGCAATTATCAGTTCATGCTGCCCCATGTGTAGGGTTACTTGGAAATTTGTCATCTGGGCTTTTTTTTAATCTCAGTGTCTTAGAAAAGCTGCAGCTATGGACCTCCCTATATAGCTATTTACAGCCAGAGTTTGAGTGTTTTGGTTTGGCACGGCCTGGTTTTGGGTAGGAGTGGGGGCTGCAAAGGTGGCTCCTGTGAGAAGCTGCTGGAAGCTTCCCACCATGTCCGGCAGAGCCAGTGGCTGATGGCTCTGAGGATGGACACGCTGCTGGCCAGAGCTGGGCCAGTGGGAGAGGCTGGTAACGCCTCTGTTGTGACATATTTAAGAAGAAAATCAAAATGAAGTCACGGGGGTTTTTTTGCTTCTAGTCAGAGAAGAGGAGGAGGTGAGAACATGTGAGGGAACAACATGGCGGCACCAAGGTCAGGGGAGAAGGAAGGGGAGGAGGTGCTCCAGGTGCTGGAGCCGAGATTCCTCTGCGGGCCATGGTGCAGACCATGGTGAAGCAGCTGTGCCCCTGCAGCCCATGGGGATCCACAGGGAATGCAGAGATCCACCCACAGCCCGTGGGGATCCACGGGGAAAGCAGAGATCCACCC